>JAJIBD010010110.1:0-73309 GCA_021461705.1 Cryptotis parvus | reverse complement strand
TTCCTTCCTTTCCTTCCTTCCTTCCTTCCTTCCTTCTTTTCTTCCTTTCTTCCTTCCTTTCTTTTCTTCCTTTTCTTTTTTTTGCTTTTTTGGGTCACACCCGCCGACACTCAGTGGTTACTGCTGTTTCTTTGCTCAGGAATTACTCCTGGTGGTGCGCGAGGGACCATATGGGATGCAGGGTGAAACCGGGTTGGCTGTATACAAGGCAAATGCCAACCCGCTGTGCTTATCCCTCAGGCCCCAATTCCTTTTCTTATAGAGAAACCTGAAAGATTTCCAAAACTAATATCTGAGCAACTGTAGATGTCATTTGTTTTCTGTCTTTTAGAACCAGTGTTCTAGATTGACTGATGTTTTACAAGCACTTTCACATATAATTCTGATCAGTTTTCACTGTGTTAGTTAAAAGGATAAATTTTTAAATTTATTTCTGACAAATATAAAATTTAAGATAGTTCTTAATTGGCAAATAATTTCTGGTCTGAGTATCACTTAAAATAGAAAATATATTGGTATCACTGTCTGAAATTTACCAGCACCTAAAATATGCCAGGATTGTTACTTAATAATGATAGCAAACAGTGCTTTTCCAAGAAGTATTGCAAATAATTTCAGTCTCATACTCTTACACTAAAAGAACTAAGTATAAAACAAATGCTATAATAGGTAATGAGATAAAGCAAATGAGATAAATAAGGCAATAGGCTAATGATAAAAAATCAGTGTTTAGTTTCTCTTTATATTTTATGTTTTATCAAAGTAAGTCACACCTGTGTGAGAGTACAAATTTATTTGGAAAAGATTCTTATTATTGTTTGGTAGAGAAAACATTTAAGGAAGAGAGAAATCTAGTAAAGGGCTAGTATAATAAAAGGATATGAGTCAAACAGCTTGAAGTTATGATCAAGTTTGAGGTAGGTTTAAACTGAAATAGAAACAAGTGTTTAGATATCTTCTGAATTGGTAAAAGAAAAAATCATACTACTATCTGTTCTCTGAAATAACAAAATATGTAGTAATGATTCTACAAAAAAGTATCCTCTGGGGATAGAAATCATATGATAAAATTAATGTGTTTTGAATCATAGAACAGTACTTAAATTCATCTCTTTCTAAAATAAGAGCATTTGCATTGTTGGGTATAAAATAAAGCAGGATAGGGGAGTATAAATGTTAGCTTTAATTTGTGGAATATGTTTGTCACAAAAGTTTGTATCCTGATAATCCATTCAGTTCTTGCTCAGTTTTGCAAATGTATCACTATGAGTGAATCTTTAAGACTTTTCTTTGTCAATCTAATTTTTTACATTTCATTTTTTATTTTATTTATTTATTTATTTATTTATTTATTTATTGCTTTTTGGGTCACCCCGCAATGCTCAGGGGTTACTCCTGGCTCTTCACTCAGAAATTACTCCTGGCTCAGGGGTTACTCCTGGCTCTTCACTCAGAAATTACTCCTGGCTCTTCACTCAGAAATTACTCAGGGGACCACATGGGATTCCAGAATTGGATCCTGGTGGGCCTCTTGCAAGGCAAACACCCTACCCACTATGCTATCGCTCTGGCCCCTAACTTTTTTGCATTTTAATCTTTCTAGTTATAACTGACTGCTTAAATAAAAGTGAATATGGAAATATAAGCTTCAATTTTTATTATAGCCATAGGAAAATTCACCCTCTCAAGAAAGAGGGGGAGAAAGAAGAGTGAGAGCATTAAAATGTCAACCAAGACTTTGGACAGTGTCAGAATAGTTGCCCTATGGTTCTACTTTCCAAGCGTGTCCCTCCTATGAGTCTGTGTTTTGAATTATTTTCCCCCTAAATGTGTTAGTTCTTTTTTCCAAGTTGGAAACTTATTATATTTTCCTTACTCTTGCCCATTTTATTATTCCAGCATTTTCTACTTTAGTATCATCTGCAGAATTCATCAGAGCCTGTTTATTCTCTTGCTGATGTTTCTGAAACACAGATAGGGATGGGTCCTGGTGTCAGGTCCTGCATTCCTGCTCCTCCAGGCAGCCCTCATCACTCACAGGGACCATGTAAATGAGGACTCAATCTACCAGAAGATTTTTCTCTGAAGGGTAAGGCTTCTAACACTCAACTGGATTGGAAAAAGGAAAAGGTAATTCATTTGCTTTTGCTGCCTGTGATAAATCAACCAACAAACTCCTATAAATTGTGACTTAAAACATTTCCAGGCCTATAGAAACATCATCAATGATATAAAGGTGAGTGAGTCTTGGGTCCTCACATTGTGGAAGGAATCTAATTTATGAAGAAAGTGTGTACACACAAACTTCAGAATGAGAGGAAACTATGCATGGATATGCTGAATTACTACAAGAAGATAGAATTGTCAGAGTGGATAATAACATTTACTATAAAAATCAGAAAGGATTTTTCAGAAGAAGAAAAGTCCATCTTTCAAGTGTCTATTCACTGGTTCATACTGCTCTGATTTGAATAGTCTGTGAACATCCACCAAGTGAAATAACTTATGTCAAGGGAGAAAGAATAAATAACAGAGTTTTTGGCCATCCCCAATCTCTTAGCTGACAGAAACAGAATCGCAATAGATTGTGATATGAGTCATCAAAACTTTATACTGAGAAATGGTCTTTCTGCTGGCTCAAATTTTTAAAAAATACATGTCTGATCTGCATGAATTGTTTGAGACATATCTTTATGAAATTATTTATCCACATATTCGTTTTAGCGTGTTACTCTGTGCAAGATATTAATCTAGAGGCCAGAGAGATAGCATTGCACTCTGCGTATGTGACTGACAAAGGTTTGATCCCCAGCACTGAGTATGATCCCCTGAACACCACCATGAGTGATCCCTGTTTACAGAGCCAGAAGTAGCTCTTGGTACCACTGGATGTGACCCCCAAACAAAAAAATAGGCTAGATATGATACAAATGTAAATGTGTATTAAATTTGAATCCTAACTTAAGGTTTAACATGGACCAAAAAAATGCAAATATATGTGAGTAGAAAATCATTTCTCCATTTTCACCTGGCTTCCACTTTAGTAAGCACCATAAACCTTACAGAACAATTTAGAAGCATAAATGTCACATAAGAAGGAAGTTTAACCAGATTTTCTGACAAGATAAGCTTTTATTCAAAATGGAGCTTTACCCTATAGGGACAAACATGCAAAAAGTCTCCAAAGAGGGCAATCCTTACTGGTATGCTTGAACTGCACAGTTAATACTCACCAAAGTATTAACAACAGATTAGCAGCTAGTATAACTGTATTCAAAATTTAAGTCTGTACCAAGCCTTGGTTAACTGTTTTAATTGCAGAATCTCATTTAATCTTCCCAGCATTTCCATGTGATTGCTGTTATTATATTCTGTATTTCACATAAAATAACATATGCTTTCCAAACTAAGAATTCTCTTTCCAGTTTATAGGTTGCTGAGCAGGAACTAAACCTCAGATAGCATTTAAGCCTGTCAAAGCTCAGGAGGCATGCACCGCAGCATTGGTATGGAACAAAGGGTGTCTGGCCAAAGGCTATAGTTATTTCTCAGATGCACATTAGAAACTATACAAGTGCTTAAAAATACTCATTATTCTAATCCACTCTAATCTGAATTTCTGGACAGGTAGGAGAATTTGGGATCTCAGGCATTAGAACTTCTAAAGATTTGTCCAATGGTTAAAACAGCAGGCTGACAGCAGAGAAAACAGATATTATATATGTATGTGTATATAGGAGCTAGATAAGAGTGTCACCACAGCTAGGCTCTAGTCTGTGGTCATTGAGAATAGAAACGAGAAATGAAATGATAACTCCAAAGTGTTTATTTAAAAATAATAAAAATAAAGGAATAAAAAGAAGGGAAGGAAGGTAGGAGAGGGTGAGATGGGAAAGATTGGAGGAGAAGAAGTGAGAGAATAGAGGAGTGGTGAGGGAAAGGACAGTGGGGAGGAGAGGGGAGGGAGACTAAAGGAGCACTCATAATAGTGTAGAATGTGGTGAGAGGGAGAAGGGTGCTGCCATTTGAGCTGTGATATTCACAGCAAAGGAGTAGGGCTCCCTTTGTTGCTTGTGTGCAGTAGGGGAGCAAGAGGCAGCAACCTTGAGAAGGAAATCTACAGCTTCTCTCTCATTGCTAGAGAGGAAGTGCTGGGGATATTTAGGACTGATCAAAGTCTGCACTGAGCCCCTGCAAGGTACAGACCTCACATTCCTCAGTCCCAACAGACAGCCATCGAGCTCTGTCTGAAGCCTACTTGTTTTATGAGGTATGGAGGAGTGGGAGATTATGTTATCCAGGATCTTCAGATTCCTCACCATTCTTAGAAAAGAATTTTAAGAATGGACAAATAATGAAGTAAAACAAGTTTAATAGTGAAGTAAAACAAACTTATAAATAGAGGGAAAGGGAAAGGGAAAAGATAGCTTTTCAAGAAGAATATACACAAAGAGACTTACATGATAAGCCCTAAATGTCTGTAGGGCAAGCCACAAGGTGCAAAAGAAGATAAAGAGAGATACAGAGACAGAGAGACAGAGAGAGGGAGGGAGACAGACAGAGAGAGAGAGAGAGAGAGAGAGAAGAAAGAAAGAAAGGAAAATAAAAGTGCCTATTATAGATGTAGGCTGGGGGTGGGAGGGAATGTGGGGCATTGGTGGTGGGAATGGGGCACTGGTGGAGGGATGCATGCTGGAACACTGACTGAGACCCAATTATAAACATCTTTGTAATTGTATACCTCACTGTGGTATAATAAAAATTATTTTTTAAATGAGAAGCAATTGGGGTCAGGATCATTCAGGACAGTGGGGAGGGCACTTGCCTTACATGTGGCAGACATGGGTTTGATCCCGACACCCCATATGGTCCCCCTGAGCCCTGCTAGTAGTGTTTATTGCTAGAGTCAGCCCTAACCACTTTGGTTATGACCCCAAAACTGAAAAATGAAAATAATAATACAAAAAAAAGTCGGCTCTCTGGGGAAGTTGATAGTCTTAGTAGAACAGGGAGTCTCTACCTCTAGGGGATGCTGTCACCTCTTTCTCAGGACACCATCCTTACCCCCGCAATTTTGTCTCTTGATGGTTTCCCATCAAGAAACAAGGGGTATTTTGTGTCAAAGGCTCCTATGCCTTTGGGCTGGTTTTAGGTTCCAGAAAATAGATTTCCCCAAAGGTGCTCTCCCACCACCCTATCTTCTTGCTGGCAATAGGGCAATGGGGGGGTTGTGGAGGGGAACCACCTAATAGTGTTGACATCTGATAAGAACCTGCCACATAACAGTCCTTCTGACAGGTCCTGTCTGGAAGTCATTTGGGCAGGAAGATTCTTTTCTAGTATAATGCTGCTTTTTGCTTCTGCAAATATCTGTGCTGAGGATATTTAAGTGAATGCTCTTTTCTCTTGGGGCTTAGCCTTTGAATAGGAGCCCTCAAGCCCCTGGCCATAGGCCTAATAAAGCTGCTTCCTGAGCTAGGCCACAGTCTCCAGTAGGAGTGTCCTTCAGCACTAATATCTGAAACCCTACACTGAGAGAAATCAGAAAAAATACTACTGCTCGGAATTATTTTTACAAAAAAAAATCCATAGTCTTTAAAATGGTTATGATCTTTAACAGTTCCAAAAATGCAATGTTTTCTTTGCTCCAAATTTAACAGAAAATTTTGCAATGGAATTCCAAGCTTTATCTATAAATTACTACAGTCATTTTATTAAATATTTCTGCTTGCCTTCTCCAAGAAGAGTTTTCATAAAGAATATATAGTATTAATCACAAAGAAAATATTTGTTTAAGAAGATAAAGGGAGACAATATCCTGAAGGTTTAAGTGTTTAATGAAGAAAAATAGAGTCTAGGCACCCCATAGTGGAGTTGTTATCCCCAAACGGAATACCATTTACAGCCTTCTTCAAGGCATTTTAAATTGCTTTAAACTTCTCCTGTCCACTCATATCCACCTCTATATATGTAGGCAATACCTTGAATTGTAAAACTTTAGTATTTCTGGACACTTCTGTGGGTTGTATGGTAAGAACAAAACTTTAATGAAAAGGTGGATGTGATTTTGATAGATGGGCACAAGTTTTGATATGTGAAGATATTATAATTGCTGCAACATGCTTAGGCTCTTGACCTCAGGCAGTAATGATTGGAAGCAGAGGCTCAGAACCAGAATTAAGATGAATAGTTCTGTAGAAACATTATCTGAGGGAAGGAAGTGAGGAAAACAGGGTATGCCTGGGAAACATGTAAAATTCTTTTCATGTTCTTGGTACTAGGGAGATGGATGAGTACTTTCACTTTTGGTTTTAGACATGTGTGATTATAAATAGAGGTGCTGGGAAGAGCCATGTATGTGGAAAGGATTGTCATTTGTGTATTCCGGGTATGGAATCTGGTCATTTTAAGGAACTTTTGTCTCTGAGTCCATTCTTTCCAATCTAACCCTAGCTGTTTTCCACCTATCCCTATGATGTAGGTGGTTCCACAAAGGTGACTGATGTGAGGCAGGAAGGAGAGAGAGAAGGTCACTTTCTCTCAGCCACCTCTGGGCAGGATAGGCCTCACCCAGGTTTTGCAGGTTCTTGTCTTCGCCTCTCTGAAGAAGAATTTCAGGAGGAGATGAGTAGTGAAGTAAAACAGATTTTATTATGGAGGTTTTTAGGAAGGGGAAAGATGAGAGATAGTGAGAGAGAGAGAGAGAGAGAGAGAGAGAGAGAGAGAGAGAGATCACATCTCTCGAGGGGGAGATGAGGGCGACATATGTACTCAGAAACCACATGTGCTCGGCCACGTGGGTTCAAAAAATATATTGGCTCGGTAGCATATGTGGACCAGTCTTGTGGTCAGGATGGCATTTATTTATTTATTTATTTATTTATTTATTTATTTATTTATTTATTTATTTGGGTTTTTGGGGTCACACCCGGCAATGCTCAGGGGTTACTCCTTGCTCTGCACTTAGGAATTACTCCTGGCGGTGCTCAGGGGACCATATGGGATGCCGGGCATTGAATCTGGGTCAGTTGCATGCAAGGCAAATGCCCTACCTGCTGGACTATCGCTCTGACCCCCAGGATGGCTTTTATAGATTTTTTTCCACCAAGCGCCTCCCATATGGGTATTTAACATAGGTTAAAGTCCTTTGCTAGGTCCATTGCCAAGGGGGGTAGATTTTGGGAGTGGTCTTCTTTGAAAATCTCCTTATCTTTACCTCTATTCCTGCTAGATCTTCTCTGTCCTGGAATGTAATTGGATGAAGGACTGGGCAGAGAAGATTTAATGAGTTTCCTAGGGTCCATAGTTGATGAAGATCTTATTAGGCCTTGGTTCCTGATTCCAAAAGGTGAGTCTGAACAGAGTTAGTGGTAATGTTCATTGTCATTGGGAGCCCCTTGTCTGCCTGCACAAATCACCTACATCACTGTCGGGAACGCCGCCTGGGTCCCCAACAGTGTCAGGACAGAGGTTCTCTTCTACCTTCGAGGACGCCGGGAGAACAGATGAAAGCTCACGAGTTCCAAAAATGGCTTTTAATAGCACAAAAGCTCTTCCACAGCACTCCAACATAATGAACAAACTTTAGCTCTGGTCCGAACTTAGACCATACATACAAAGAGCCTAAATCTCCCACCAAAGAGAAAGGATCTCACCCGAGCTGAGTCCTACCCAGAAGAAGGAGTAAAAGGCCAAAGAGCAAAAAGCAAAAGGCCAAAAGCTAAGAGGTCCAAAGCCAAAAGGTGAAGGGGGCCTCAAGTCTGCCCCTTATATACACCAAAGTAATCCAATTGGGAGGGTCATGTCAACAAAGAACTCTAAACAGAGTGTAGTGCCACACCTTATTGCAGGTATAAACAAAGGTTATGCCAAGATCTAATTCTTTCTACCAAGATTATCTCTTATGTAAAACACTGGAGAGAGGGGGCTGGTATAAAGTAATACATCTTAACTTCATGAGCTTTATGTAATCTAGATGGTACCCACAAGGTCCTTCTTATTATCTGCACCAGGGTGATTCTGAGTATCTTGTTCTCGTGTACTGAAAGGGTCACACTTGCCTGCTTAGAGCAAACTAGTATGATCCTTCCTATAGCCTTCCTATAGTCTCAAGCGTAGCCAGGGTGGTAGTCTCCTGGTAAATTCTAACTGTCCCACGTTGGGTGCAGTGGGTATAAAGAGGAGCTGTGCCCAATCTAGAAAACATAGAAGTCTTAGTAGATGTGTAAGTCAGAAGTTATTCAATCAAGGTGACTTCTGTAACTGCCACACCCTCTAGCAGTGTTTACATAGGAGAGAGGTCTCATTAGAATGAAACTTGACTTAAATAGATTAAGCTGGGAGTGGGCAAAACAACAAAACTCCCAGAATAGCTAAACCTGTCCTCCAACAATCACTATATCTTAATTGCATCATGAGTTAGAATGTACTAAGCAGTCACATAATGTTGATCTATTTTTTGTTCACCCAGATTGTTTCCCTTCCTTGCAGGGGAATACTAAATGGGGCACAGTTTTATCTGCACTGCAAATTTAGTCTTGATATCTCTCTGTCTGATATTTGGTTTAAATGCTAGGAAAATTTGTTATCCTACTTCAATTCTCCCTGTTTTCTCATATTCTCCTGATCTCACCAGTATAATGCCCAATAAAATGAATGAACACTAAACTTTTTATCAGGGCCATTTAAATGCCATCACTGTTCCTACTCTTGGATTAGCAACACTTACAACATCAAGAAAAAAGTTTAATTATACATATAAAAGATCATATATAAAACAATCACTCCCTGAATATCAGTAATGATTCAGATCACTTTGTCACTTTGTCCTTTTCTTCCTGTTGTTCATCGATTTGCTCGAGCAGGTGCCAGTAACATCTCCATTCGTTGGGAATGAGGTCCATTATTGTTACTGTTTTTGGCATATTAAATACACCACAGGTAGCTTGCAAGACTCTGCTGTGGCTCTGTGTTCATTCCACGGGGCCCAGTCTTTTCTGTCAGACCATCAACCATCCAGGCCCATGGGGCAGAGCCCTGGAGGTGTAGATAAGCCTGTCTCCTGTCTGCCACCTGCTGATGCAGTCGGGCACCGCAGCCTTACCTGCAATACTCGAGGGGCAGTAATGATTCAGATAATTTAAAATATTATTTTATTCCTATCTAGAAATTCTTCCAATGTAGAATTTTGAAATCAATCTTGATATCTTGATATTTCAGCTGATAGATGAAAGCTAAGGATTATAGTCAGACATATTCTGTAGTATCCTGGAAATCAGGAAGCAGGCAGTAATATTATTATGCTGATGAAAAATTTTCTGTTGTGAAAATTTTGTTTTATGAACTGAAAAAGGTCTCATAGATTGAAAGCAAGGGTCATGTGCTAATAACTTATTTTTATTAACATTTTCAGATTTTATAAAATATTAGTTATCTTCTAAAATTCCAACTCAGGCTTAAAATAATGCTTTTCTCTTCAAACACATATGGAGACTACACATTTTCCTAAATGCAACAAATAACTTAAGCATTTCTAAAGATATCAATTCATTCTACTGAATTACAGATTTTTGGATTTCAAATTAATACTTTTACTTGACAATTGACTGGTTCATGGAGTGTTATTTCAGGCCAACTCAATCTAATGACCTTTCCACTCTCCAAGTTTCATACCACAAATTTTAGGAACAGAGACCAATGAAATATGTATCTTAGATTCTAGCCATCAAAAGTAGCAAGCAGGAGCATTTCCTATCACTAATAAAGAGCATGTTTCTTAATATGAAAATGACTTTGAGAACTATTATGCATTAAGTCATTTCTTGTTTTTTTGTTTTATATGTGGCTTACTCTTAATATCTGATACACCGCTGACTTCAAATCCTTGATACTTGTGGCCTCCATTTCCATTAACATTTGAAATCTTGACTTATCCTCTTTCCTTGTAAATTAATACAGCTCCTTGCTTCATAGTTCTGACAAAAGCCATTCTTGAAATGGAATAGAGGACTTGGAAATGAGTCAGCTAATCAAAAAGGAAGTTGACCCAAAAAGTGGAGACAAATTGTTAATATTTAAGCTAAACTCAGCATTCTAATATCAGTGTTTGAACCACCAAGTTGTCGATTTTTAATGATTTTTGTTTATAGTCTGTAATATACCACAAGTGGAACCATTTTTTGCCTTTTCTGGCATCAATCCTTCTGCTTGCTGTTTATCCATATCATCTTCAGCAGTAATTTTCTGCTAAATAAATGGACATAGAAATAAAGAAAAGAACTATGGATTAAACATAAATAATATGTATGTAGCTGGTAGGTACAAAAAATGAGATCCCCTGGGAGTAGAAGCCATGTCCTGCTAAAAGGAGATAACAAGCATCTGATTATGGAAAAGCACAAACTTCCCCATCTCCTGCAGTAAAGCCAATGCAAAAATGCTATATCCTACAAAACTATTCCACCCAAAATTATACTTGTCACACAACAAAATTCATGGTCCAAATGCACTCCTATCTTCAGACTCAGTGTTCTTTTTTTTAACAAGCAACATCCTGAAAATTGCAAAAATAGTAGCATAAAAGGGTGAAAAAGGGTGAGTACCTGATTCTGTATAAATGTGTTGAGCTTTCTTGAGATTGATCCTTTTACAGCCTACCTTTTGTCCACCTCTCTTAATTATGGAAGGAACTAAGATCAGTAGTTAATATCTTTTAGGGCAGTCTGCTATGCAGTTGCCTGCTTGGTGTGCTATGGACAGCACTCTATGAGTCTTTCAGTATCTGACTTGGCACTCAAAGAAGTTGGAGCATTAATAATTCCCTTTGTATTTTACCCCAAAGACCTCTTCCTGACTCAATATCTCTTCCCTTTTTTTGCTATTTATTTCCATTTAATTGTATATTAAGCATTTCCCACTTCTCTCCTAAACTCTTTGATTTTATTGCTAATAAAATACTACTAGTTTATTGCTGCTCAGATTATAAAGGTGTCAGATGATTCACAACAAATTTAAATGCTACATTAGTTTAAAAATGGGGGGGAAATGTTTTCTTGATATATAGTCTTTAGTTAATGCATTGATTTACTGAACACTTTGGAAATTACTCTAAGTATAAATAGAAACAAGAACATATATATACATATATATAACCATCATTTTATAGATAGAATGAGTAATAAATTTCAATTCATATTTATATGGATATCTAGTAGTGTGCAATATTGAACTAGGTAAGAGAGAAAACCAGAGTTAAATCCAATATCCAATATTACCATTTCCCATTAAGGGTCAATTACCGATTGACTCAGTCATTGAATCTCTCACTTCCAAATGTTACTATATTTAGAAGCTAAGTCTTTAAGAAGATACTAGATATTAGATATTAGTTAAATGAAATATAATGATGGGGCCACAGTTCAAGACTGCTGTTCTTGCAAGGGAAATAATCCAGAGGTATATGAAATGCTTCCTGCAAGTATGAAATAGAGAATCCCTATAAGATTTCAACTCTGTTAGTACCTTGATCTTGCACTAACAATTTTGAGAATCAAAAGGAAATGAATTTATCTTGTGTAACTCATCAAGTCTGCAGTAATTTGCTATTACAGCCACAGTGTTGAGGAACGCCGCTGGGGTCCCCGACAGTGTCAGGACAGAGGTTCTCTTCTACTTCCGAGGACGCCGGGAGAACAGATGAAAACTCACGAGTCCGGTGCAGTTCCAAAAGGGCTTTTAATAGTACAAAAGCTCTTCCACAGCACTCCAATATAATGTACAAACTCTAGCTCTGGTCCAAACTTAGACCATACAAAAGAGCCTAAGTCTCCTACCAAAGAGAGGAGGATCTCACCCGAGCTGAGTCCTACCCAGAAGATGGAGCAAAAGGCCAAAGAGCAAAAAGCCAAAAGCCATAAGCAAAAGGTGCAGGAGCCAAAAGCCGAAAGCTAAAAGGCCCAAAAAGGCAAAAGTGAAGTGGCCTCAAGTCAGCCCCTTATATACACCAAAGTAATCCAACCAGGAGGGGCATGTCAACAAAGAATTCTAAACAGAGTGTAGTGCCACACCTTATTGCAGGTATAAACAAAGGTTATGCCAAGAACTAAGGAGATTATCTCTTATGTAAAACACTGGAAAGGGGGCTGATGTAAAGTAATACATCTTAACTTCATGAGCTTCATGTAATCTAGATGGTACCCACAGGTCCTTCTTATTATTATCTGCACCAGGTTGATTCTGAGTATCTTGTTCTCTTGTACTTGTACTGAAAGGGTCACACTCGCCTGCTTAGAGCAAACTAGTATGATCCTTCCTATAGTCTTCCTATAGTCTCAGCGTAGCCAGGGTGGTAGTCTCCTGGTAAATTCCTAACTGTCCCACGCTGGGTGCAGTGGGTATAAAGAGGGAGCTGTGCCCAATCTAGAAAACATAGAAGTCTTAGTAGATGTATAAGTCAAAAGTTATTCAATCAAGGTGACTTCCGTAATTGCCACACCCTCTAGCAGTGTTTACATAGAAGAGAAATCTCATTAGAATGAACCTTGACTTAAGTAGATTAAGCTGGGAGTGGGAAAAATAACAAAACTCCCAGAATAGATAAATCTGTCCTCCAACACCACAGTAAGTAAAATGTCCAAGACTTGGTACTGAATAGATAGATTTTTATTGATACATTTAGAATGGAATATAGGGAAATATTTGTGAAAGAGATATATTATGGGGAATGCTTATTTACAAAAAAAAAAGAGGAAAAAGAAACATAATTCCTTTTACTTATCTTGAAGCTTTTGTGGGAAGCACAAGACAAAATTTCCTAGCCCTCCTTGCTTCTGGGTTCCTTTGACTCCAAATAGATGAGACTTTGTTCACTTTCATATCTGAGCTACAAAATGCCCCTTATTTTCTCTCTAAATTTCCACTACCAGAATGGACCCAATTCACAAGGTAATATCAGAAACAACATATGGGTGCTGGAACATTGTGTGACTGAAACTCAATCGTTAACAATTTTGTTATTGTATATCTCACTGTAATATAATAAAATTAAAAAAAATTTAAAAGGATGCATAGAGACGAGCAAGTAAGATATGTGTTCAAGGAATAATAGAGACTTGAAGAATAAGCCCAAAACTTATTAAATATTTTTTTAAGTTCATAGTGTTCCTTCTCTTGGTTACATCACATTCTATGACAAAAAGAAAGTCTACACAAACTCTGTGAAATTGAAATCATATAAAATATTCTTTCAGACCACAATTCTATAAAGATGGAAATAAACCACAAACAGAAAGTCTGGAAAAGCATATTTGGAACTTGAACAACACACTATTGAAAAATCACTATGTCGAAGAAGAAATTAAAGATGAAATAAAAATTTTCCTGGAAACAAATGAAATAAAGACCAAGCTACCACCAAGAAAATACAGCAAGAACTTTGTATAAGAGGAAAGTCCATAGCAACATAGGTGTTTATAAGTAATAAGAACAGGCACAAATAGACAGTCTAAGGTCACCCCTTAAGAAATTAGAAAAAGAAGATCATAGAGAACACAGAGAAACTAGAATAAAAGACATAAGATTAGCATGAAATGATTTGGAAACATAAAATAAAATACAAAATCAAAATGAAACAAAGTACTTATCTTTAAAAGAATTAATAAGATTGACAAATCTTTGGCTAAACTTGCAAAGAAAAAGAAAAAACTGTTAACATAAATTTTATTAGAAATAAAGGGAAGAAGTTATGGTGATATCTCAGAAACACATAATATTGTATGAGATTACTATAAACAGATTTATGCCACTAAACTAGAGAATCTGGAAGAGATGTTTAAATTTTAAGAGTCATACAAATTTAAAAACTCAGAAAATAGCAGGCAATCTGCATAGACAAAGTACTGTCAAGGAACTTTAGATAAAAATAGAAAATCTCCCCTAACAACATAATCCCAGAGTCAAATGGGTTTACTAATAAGTTCTCCCAAATCATTAAAGAAGGCCTACTTCTCATTCTTTACAAACTTCCAGAAAGCAGGTGATTCAAGAATAATCCTGGAGCATTTTTAGAAGACAAAATTCCCTTAATACTAAAAGCAAACAGAGACATAACTAATAAAGAAAATTATAAACCAATAATAGAAGCAAATGTACACAATAAAATCAGAGTGAACCAAATACAAAACAGTGAATAATTCATATACCATGATCAAGTGTGATTTACCCTAGGGAGGAAAGAATAGTTCAGTATCGACAATTTATTTAATGCAATGAATTAATAAAAGAGGAGACTGAAACAACTTATGATCATTTATTTTAATGCAGATAGAAAACATTGAAAAAATTCAGCATCCTTCTCTATCTCTTTTTCTTTCTTTTTTGGCACATCTGGCTGTGCTCAGGTATTACTCCTGGCTCTTCACTCAGGAATCATTTCTGGTGGTGCTGGAGGACCATATGCATTTCTGGGGATTGAATCTGGGTCACCCACAGGCAAGGCAAGCAGCCCAACTACCATACTATCACTTTATACCTTAGTATTCACTTCTGATTTAAAAAATACTCAACAAAATGACAATTTCAAGGAAGTTACTCATTAGAATAAAAGCTATATATAATAAATAGAGTCATTATACATTATGGGAAAAGCCTTAATGCCTTTCTGTTAAGATTAGGTACAACCATATATGCCCATTATAACTTTTTTAATTTAAGAGTATAGAAGCATTATCTACATAAATAATACATGAAAAAGGAATCAAATGGATTCAAATTGATAATAATAAAATTATCACTACTCACAAATAATATTTTTTGTATATAAAAAACTCTGAAGATGCTACCAAAAACTTCTAGGAACAATAAATCTATACTAAAGTAGTAGCAACAAAATCAATGTATGGAAATTTATATCATTGCTATATGTAAACTAGAAAGTAGAGGAGAAAGAAAACATTTTTATATATTCACAAACGTGCTAAAAAACTAAATTTCTTAGGAATCAAATTAAAAAAGGTGGTGAAAAACCAGCTTGATGAAAAAATAGCTTACTATGAAATAAACGCTAGAAAACAAGGAAATGGAAGCCCATTCTTTGCTCATTGTTCTTAAAATTCAAGTTCTTTAGAAAGTCCATCCTACCTGAAGCACCTTACATGCTCAATACAGTTCCTATCAGAATACCTCTAAAATTATTCCATGACATAGAACTAATACTAAATTTTGATTCAATCACAAATTTCCCAGAATAGTCAAAGCAATCATGAGAAAATAGAAGATGGGAGTCATTACATTCCCCTGACTTAAAATTGTGTCATGGAGCTACAAAACTTAAAACTTCATAGCTTTGGAATGAATGCAGACTAAGAGATCAGTGTAATAGAGTTGAGAGCACAGAGGAAGCCCTTAGGTATATATTCTACATGAAAGAAGTTTTACCTACATAAAGCAGCTAAGTGCATAAAGTAAAGTAAGGAACATTTCTTCAATGAATGCCACTAGACAAACTGAAAATAAGTTCATGCAAAGTAATGTACAAACAAATAGATCTAGACTTTTTATTTCATAACATCCATAAAGGTCAATTGCAAATTAATTAAACACTACATATGGGAACTGTATTTTCAGATATTTTGGAAAACATTCAGAAGTTCACATTATATTCACCTCAGAAGAATATTAAATATTAGATGAGACAAAGACACAAAAAAAGGCAAAATTAAATAAATGAAACATTCAGATTCAAACTTTTCTGCAATATTAACAAAATACCAAAAACAAAAGGCACATTGTTTAATGGAAGATAATATTTGCAGATCATTTATCAATGAGGTAATCTCCAAAATATGTAAATCTCTTACAAAACTAAAGGCAAGAAAAAATACTATTGGGAAAGGAGCTGATAAGATACTCTAAAAGATAATGTAAAAAAGACTTAAGACTAGAAAATGTATGCATTCTCACCAATTACTGGGGTAATACAAATCAAAATTCCAATAAAATATCTTTTTTTGTTTTCTTTTAATTAATTAATTAATTATAAATATTTTATTATACCACCATGAGATATACAATTTTAAAGATGTTCATGTTTTTGTTTCAGTCGTAGAGTTCCAGTACCCATCCCTCCACCAATGCCCATTTCCCACCACCAATCTCCCCAATTCCCTCTCCCTCCCTCAGCCTGCCTCTATTGTAGGCTCTTTCTCTCTCTCTCTCTCTCTCTCTCTCACTCTCTCTCTCCTCTTCCTTCTCTTGCAATACATACATTTAGAGGTTATCGTGTATAACTCTTTGCCTATATTCAATGCTCAGATCTAGGCTGATATTATTTCCATCTATTATTAGTTCACTGTTCCCTTCACCATTTTACGTAATCCCTGAACTCCCACAACTTGCAGTTGATTCCACCCCCTAACAAGAACTCCTGATAATGTTTTGCCTGATATTAGATACTGGTATTGTTTTATATATATGTATATATATATTATTACTGGTGCCTGCTTGAGCAAATTGATGATCAATGGGAATACAAGTGATACAAGTGATATATATATCTCACTTGTATCACCTGTCTTCCTATATATATATATATATATATATATATATATATATATATATATATCACTTGTATCACTTGTCTTCCCATTGATCATCAATTTGCTCAAGCAGGCACCAGTAACATCTCCATATGTCCTGTCACATGCTAATGTAGCCCAAGGGCAGCTGCTAGCACCAGGAACATAAAGAGCCTCAAACCATTCCATCAGGTCATGAGAATAAGGTCTATAACTGCAAGGGATTATTATTATATATGCATGTATATATATATTCATATCATGCAAATAAATGCAGTCGTTTTATATATGTCCTTTTCCATTTGCCTAATTTCACTCAGCATGATCCTCTCCATGTCTGTCCAATTATAAGCAAACTTCATAACTTTGTTCTACCTAACAGCTGTATAGTATTCCATTCTATTGATGTACCAGCGTTTCTTTATCCAGTTATCTGTTCTTGGGCACTCTGGTTGTTTCTAGATTCTGGCTATTGTGAATAGTGCTGCTATGAGCATAAAAGTGCAGATGGTGTTTTTGCTGTGTGTTTTTGGCTTCCCAGGGTATATTCCCAGGAGTAGTATGACTGGGTCAATTGGGTGCTCAATTTTTATTGTTTGGAGGAATGCCCATATTGTTTTCCAAAAGGCTGTACCAGTAGAAAAAATTTTAGTGAATTTCTGTGCACTATAAGAGAGACAATAATTAACTAACTCTTTGAATTTACTTTTGGTTTGACAACTAAGGTCTTTGCATTCTCTCCAGCTGGAATGTACATCAAATAAATTTATTATAGTCTCAAGTTCCTGATTTTTATTTTCCTAGCTTTTATTTAAAAAACTTTCAAATATAAATCCTAATCTCCCTTGAGACATCATTACTTTTCTAGCTTGTGGTTGTTTTATCAGCTAGAAATGTCTTTCAAGAGAACGGGGACCTATCCCTTTGATAATTATAAATCGATAAAAAGTGGTGCTAAATCCCAGTCTGTGGGAAGGGAAGATCCTAAGTTCAATAAACAGCAAGAATCAAACACAAATGGCCTAACCTCACTGACCAATTTCTCTACCAACGCACTCCAGTACTTTTCCATGAATTCCTCACAGAATTTAAAATCCGTTACACCTTAAAAAAATCCCTCTCCAGTATTGCATTCGTCTTGAATAAGATCTTTCTTGCTTGGTGTACAGGCACTGAAGAATTTTGCCTTTGGTATGACATTCACTAATATAGTATCAAAAATTCAAATCCTAGGAATCTCTTCAGGCCCCTGTCCTAACTGGGAGAGTCTTAACTTTGTACTGTCAGTTAGCCCACAGGTATGGTTCTGCAGCTTGCTGTTCTTGCAAGAGCAGGATTACAAAGACCTTGATGCTGGGTTTGGTAATCTTCACATCCTTATTCTTCAGGAAAGAGTAAGTGTTCAATCAATATTCAATGAATATAAAAGACACACTGTCATACTGCATTTGTCTTTGTTGTTAGATCAATGTAGAATTTAGCATGTATCTCATTGCACTTATTCATTTATTTAGTCATTAAATTATTCATCTATTTATTCAGTAATAACAATTGAGATTTCTATCAGGAACTTGGTCTTTGACCTTTAGTAGTTTACAAACTTGAAGAATAAATAATAGGTAAAACAACAAAAAGCAATAAATAACACACATTCTTTACAACTGTTCCTCTTCCTCCCTTCCTCTATTCACTTTTTACACACACACACACACACACACTCCATGAACACATGTATTTCTTTTGAAAACTGAAAACTATGGCAAGTCCAATGAATAAATTTCAAGAATAACATGAAGAAATGTAAAGTATTTGCTGTAATTTTTTGTATTTTCACTCTTCACAATCATTCACAAGTGTTTAGGAGAATTGAAATCTGTTTTTAACCATCTTTATGAGAACAACATCTTGATTATCATTTGAGGCAGGGAAAGAAAATCAATTATTTTCCACATATTATTGGTAAAAGTTTAAATGATATAAAAATGCAAAACAATTTTCAGTTAGTAAATAATACAGCAAGTAAGCCACTTGTGAAAGTGACTGGGTTCAATCCCTGGTAACCCATATAGCCGTCTGAGCCCTACCAAGAGTAATCCTTGAGCACTAGACAAAAATTAAGCCCTTAGCCCCACCAGGTATGACCCCAAACCATAAAAAGAAAACAAGAACAAAATTAATGAAAATGCTTATAACTCAGGAACATATAGGTTTGGGAAATACATAAGGAAATGTACATGGAAAGGGTACAAAGTTCCATTAACTTTTTAGATGGATTACCTGTTCACTTATCAAAGTCTTTCTGAGGGTTTTTTTCATGAAAGTTTAAGTACAGCCATAAGGAATTAAATCACTGGTCATTGGTGACTAGACTCAACATCTAACTTGTCTCCTCCCTCTGAGGTTGGGGAAGAAATAAGGAGATGGTTTAGAAAAATTTTAGCCTTCAAATTACATGGTCAGTTTCTCTGTGATCAGTCTCCAATTTCCTTCATCTTTAGGAAATTTCAACTCACTTCATAAACCCAATTTTGGTTGATGGGTGCTATTTCTTTTTTATTATTCTGAAGCAATTGAAGAATTAAGGGAGAGATAAATATGACACAAAGGAGTTACCTTTATGTCTCAGGACTTCTCTAAGAGCCTCTGCATCCTGCATTACCTCCTGCAGGTCACTTCATAGATAGTGGGGTAGTCTAAATGTGGCAGTTTATCTGACCATGTATTCTGTACTGGCTGGTATAAATATTCTCTCATGCTACCACAATCATCGTGGGACTAGCTAGATCTTACCAGCATATTTGCCTGGCCACATTGGATCTCTCAGTAATTAGACCAGAGAGAAATGCTGTTTGCCTCCAAGCAAGCAAGCATGGCTCCCCTGATAACTCAAAGGCACCTAAAATACAAAACTACCGTGAAGTAGATGAGACTCTTGTGAAGGCTTGGAGAAATATTTAACTGGCATTAGTATTAGTCTTTGGTACAGAGACATGCCATCTCAGAAACCCCCTTCTCTACCCTATAAAGGCATTTCCAGGCAGATCTTGGCTTAAAACATTAGCATATGAAAGGGCCTAGGTGAGGTGCTGGGAGAAATTACCTGAGGGCATTTGACCCTTCTTGCTTCCCATAAAAGTGGGAGGTCTGAGTTGCAGGGGTATAAAACCAGCCTGCTTCCTCATGCTCTCTCTCTCTTTGGGCTCTGTTTTTGGGCTCTCTTTTTGGGCTTGCACTCTTCTTGGGAGTCTTGTCTTTGTCTCCTCTTTACAGGGCCTTAACACGTGGTGGCCGCCATCTTGGCCTACACGTGCCTGGGGTTCTAGCCGGGAATCCTAAGCACATGGTTTTTCCTATTGCTGATTTGTATGCCTGAACCTGTGATAAGTAAAGCATTTTAAAACTGCATCAGATTCCTGAGTCTTCATCCATTCCCGCCGGCTTCAGAGGTAGAAGGGAACTGGCTTCCCAGCACTTTTGGGGACCCTGGCAGCGTCCCCAACACCTTTATATTTAAAATTTGATCTTCTTATCTTCTATTGTTATTAAGGATCAACAAAAAACTCTTAGTGGGAAGAATATAAAAGCAAGCATGTGTGTAATGTCCATAAGCACTGTCTTGTTTGATTTCTATCCATTTTTTTGGCTTGTGTTTTAGTTTTTGGACTACACCTATTGGTACTCAGGGCTTGCTTACTCCTCACTATGTACTCAGGAATCACTCCTGGCAGTGCTCATGAGACAATAGGTTAAGCCAGGGATTTAACCTAGTGCATGCCAAATGCCCCACCTGCTCTACTATTTCTAGTTACTACCCATTTTGAGTCATTTCTGTACTTGGATTAAAGCCTATCAAATATATTTTTTTGTAAAATCTGAATTGTTTAAACTTATCCCAAATAATATCATAATAAATAACTTGTTTCACTTGTATTCCCTTTGATCATTGATTTGCTCGAGTGGGCACAGGTAACATATACATACGTCCTGTCACATGCTAGATGTGTGGGTGATCTGGATGTGGTATCTGTCACCCCATTGATCGCCAGGGTTGATTTGGCTGATCTGGCTGGCTAGGCGAGTGTCCCCTCACCTCCCTCACTGCTCCTTGTGCGTCTCTGCGAAGCTGCCTGCTTGGTCGAAGAGGGACGGCCTTCCCCAAAAATCATAACTAATAAACAATTTTAATTCCCCTGTATGTATTATTTGGATTATTTTTTCTCTTTGTCACACACTGCTATAGCACTATTTTCTCCTAAGGCTCAACGTTCTACATCTTAATAGGTGCTTCAAGAATATTAAATGAGTGACTAAATATAGGATATTATTTGAGAGTCATGTGTTAGTGTTATTTAATGACTCATTAAATAATTCACAAAACAACTCCCAATCTTCTAGCTTCTATAATCACCTCCAAATATACTTTGTTGAAGATTATAATTAGTCAATAATATTTGCATATTTTTGAAATGTAATTGATATGGGGATAAGCAATTATGCTTATTAAAGTGCTCCATTACTTTAATTACATGAAAATTTCATTGAAATTAAATTTCCAAATGAAAATTTTCTCTTCACATTTTAATTTTTCTTTCCTTTTTGCCACACCCAGGTATGCTCAGACTTTACTCTTGGCTGTATACTTTAAATAAAGTATACTTCTGCTGATGGGAATAGTTCAGACACTGACACTTATTTTGCTTATTGATCCTATAGTTTAAGCAGATTCATAAGGTGTTATGGTCATCCTAGAAGTTTATGAAATTCAGGCTTTCCCTGGCTTGGATTTTTTCAATGTTCTTATGAAAATTTCAATCTCCCTCTTGATCAAGATTTTCACTTCCTGTTATTTCAAACTGTGCCCATGTGAGGCTGCGGTGGACCTACTAAGACAGGACAGAAGACTGATTCTTACTTCCTATCCAATTGACAGTTTCTGTATTACATTTATTGCTAGTATTTTTAATATAGTCGTGCATCTATTTAGGCAAGAACTCATGGAATGGTTTCCTTAATAGTCAAAACGTTATTCATAATCAGTGCACCAGTTTTTTCTTATGGGAAAACCAAACTTTAATTTATAGAATTTCACATTTCTCTAAGACCACAAAAACAAAAGATTCTTATGACCAAAACTTGATTCTAGAATTGAAGGAAACCTCTCAGAACATCACCTTAATTTTGATTATTTAAGGGTCTTTGGGGTCATAATATATTTATATTTACCATTTTAAAAATAAAATATGAATATAAATTTACTTGTATATTTTTAGTCCAAATTCTTTGCTTCATAACCACCTTGTATCCACTATAAGAAGAATAAAAAATGACTTAGTAGACTTCTCTATATCCTTATTTTGCAGTACTTCAATAAAAACTGTTTCATATATGCTATATATTAAGTCAAATAGTCTTTATTTCTCAAACTTTTTAAACCTTTTTTTGAATACCGAGAAGTGAACAAAGGGACTTATGCATGAAGTGCAGGCATTTTACACTAATTTACATAGCACACTCCTGGGATATTTCTTTTATTGTCAGTCATATATTATATACTATAAAACTGATTCATCAAATACTCATGAAATATTAATTTACATAGCACACTCCTGGGATATTTCTTTTATTGTCAGTCATATATTATATACTATAAAACTGATTCATCAAATACTCATGAAATATATACTTGGGCACAATGTTCATAGTGTCTTATCTACCAAATATCATACATAAAATAGCATTATTATCCTAAAAATAAATGAGATGCCACATTTATAATCACATCATTGATAATTTATTTCATTTCTTTTTCAATAAGATAAGGCATCTTTGACATAGTCTTTTTCCTGCTTTTTTTATCTAAACACCTGGAACTAAAAAATAAAACATTGTATAGTCCATTCTACAAATATCATGCTATATAAAAAGGGAATTCAGAACATATGATCTCTTTGAGGAGTGATGCATTTGTACTTCTCAGATGCTGGAGGTCCAATAAAATATTTGGAGGCAACTTGTTTGTATCAGCTTGACCTTGCTTTGGCATTTTGGTAATAAATTTAAAGTGGTAAGAGTGTACCCACAAAAGGTGGAAATATTTTTAGTATTCTAGACCCATCTAACATCAGTACAAAAATTACAGATCTGAATTATAATATTAAAGAGCTATGTAATAGAAATTTCTTGTAAAGCTTTGCAGTTTTGTGTCACCAGCATTCAGGATGAGAAACATTGTATAATGTGTGTGTGTGATTTTCTCTATTATGATTTCTGAACCTATTGTATAAAAGCCTTTGTAATTACAATTAAATATTTCAATAATCTTATGCTAGTATTACTCAATTTTATGTGACAACATCTATGATGGTCTTATTTATAAATATTTAACAAAAGATTAGTAATAGACTGTTTCATCATAATGCGATTTTATGTAGTGATTCATGTTCTGTTTTATTCTAGTCAATTAATAATTTGTCTATCAAGATAAAATATTTGGGAATAGCTCAAAGTGATGAACACTCACTTGTATTTGTGAAGCTGTGACAAACCTGATCCCTATCTACTTACTGGGATGCTGGAGCACCATCTGGGGAGCACCTATGAAAATAAATAAATAAAATAAAAGATATGCAAGCTCTTTCAAAGTGGTTAGGATTCATGGATGATGAGAGAGTACTGTTTGTAAGGTGCTTGCCCTCCGTATGTCAACCAGGGTTTGACCTGGTATCCCATGTAGTTCTTTCAGTCTGCCAGGAGAGCTCCCTCAGCACAAATCCTTGAGCAAGCCCTAAGCCCCATTTTTAGTGGCCCCAAAAATCAAACAAACAAGTAAAATAGTTAAGATATTCTGAAATAATAAAATATATTTTATTGTGTTTCTTTTATAATAAAATCTCAATTTGGACTAAAATATGTGCTATAACTTATAAAGATTTTATTATTTCTACAATATAATAATCTGAATCATACACAAAATGTCAGTCATAATAAATACTATTCTTAAAATTTTCCTTAATGGTTTGTATTAGGTTTGAATCAAGTAATTCTAGAATTACTTCTTATTCTCAATATTCTCAAACCTTATTCTAAAATATTCAGTTGAACATAGAATCTAAAATTCCTATGTTTGGTTATTTTAATTACATCACTTGATCACTTGAATCCTGTTATTCATCAATTTGTTCGAGTGGGCGCCAGAAACATTTCCATTGGACCCTATCACATGCCAATGTAGCCCAATGGCATCTGGTTGATTCAGGAATATGAAGAGCCTCAAACCGTTCCTTCAGGGTCTTGACAAGGAAGTCTGACCATCTTGTAGGTGGGCAGCCACGTGATCATTTGACATCCCGTGGATTCAGTCGGTAATGGCTCTAGCCCAGCGGTTGTCTCGAAATCTCATTACATGTCCAGCCCATCTGATTTTCGATGCCTTGGCAAACGAGACAGCATCCCTGATTCTGGAATAGCGACGGAGGTCAGAACTCCGATTTCTTCTCTCACTTGAGTGAGGCATGATATTCCAAGCATAGCTCTTTCGATGCCTCTCTGGGAGACCCGAATAGCATTCTCATCCTGCTTTCGTAGGGCCCAGGTCTCTGAGGCGTATGCTAATGCAGGGAGAACGGTGGAGTCAAAGAAATGTGCCCGGAGCCGGAGGTTCTTTGTCCTTTTAGCTATTTCTTCAATGCCTTTGAAGGCATTCCATGCCGCTCTCTTCCTCCTGTGCAGCTCAGGTTTTAGGTCATTCATCATGTTGATTTCTCGACCTAGGTACACATAACTGCTGCATTCAGAGATGTTTGTTCCATTGAGAGTGAATGGGGCCTCTGGAACTAGTTCATTTTTCATAAACATGGTTTTCTGTAGATTCAGCTGTAGAACTATCTTTTCACATTCTCGGTCAAAGTCAGCCAGCATTTGTGCCACTTGGCTAATGTTTGGTGTTATTAGAACGATGTCATCAGAGAAGCAGAGGTAGTGTAGTTGCCGACCATCCATCTTTACTCCCATTCCTTCCCATTCTAATGTTGCATGATGTTCTCGAGGGTGGCACTGAAGAGTTTTGGTGAAATGGTATCACCCTGTCGAACCCCTCTTTTCACATTAATGATCACTTCTTTGTAGAATGGTGAAAACCTGGTGGTGAATCCGTAATACAGCTCACGAAAGATCTTGATGTATTGGGTTTGAACGCCCTGCTTGGCTAGGGCTTCGATGACTGCTTCAGTCTCCACAGAATCAAAGGCTTTCTGTAAATCAATGAACGTGAGACAGTGCGGCATCTTGTACTCCCTACAAACCTCGATGAGCTTGGTTACTGTGTGGTTATGGTCGATTGTGCTGAATCCTTTCCGGAAGCCTGCTTGCTCACATGGTTGTCCTTCACCTAGTGTTCTGCTAATCCTGTTCAGGATGATTCGTGTAAACAGCTTGTAGATGACGAACAACAGGCAGATGGGGCAATAGTTGCTGATGTCCTGAATGTCTCCCTTCTTGAACAGTAGAACTGTCCTGCTGATATTCCATTGGGAGGGCACCTTGCATTCGTACAGGTAGCGTGTGAAGAGCCGAGCTAGTGTATTGATGAGTACCGAGGGCAGATTCTTCAGGTGTTTGGGTCTGACTTTGTCTGGGCCTGGTGCTGTTCCCTTCTTTACCAATGAGATGGCATGTTGGATTTCAGAAGGGAGAACATAAATTTTTAATTACATAAATTGAATATTTAGGCTTAAATAATAAAATGACAGCAAATTATAATTGTTATAAAATAATGATGATAGTTGAGGTATTGCAGATGTGACTGCGGGTGCCTGACTGCGTAGGCAGGTGGCAGACAGGAGACAGGATTGTCTACACCCAGGACTCTGCCCCTTGGGTCCTGGATGGTTGATGGCCTAACATAGAAAAAGCCTGGGCCCCCTGGGATGAACTCAGAGCACTGGCAGAGCCTGGCAAGCTACCTGTGGTGTATTCGATATGCCAAAAACATTAACAATAATGGACCTTATTCCCAATGAATAGAGACGTTACTGTTGCCTGCACCAGCAAATGGATGAACCACATGAAGACAAGTGATATAAGTGAAGTGATACTTTCTCTGGAATTATCTATGCTAATTACTTTCTCTGGAATTATCTATGCTAATTTATCATGGTTTTTGCTTTGTTGGTGACAGGGGATTTTCAAGAGTCAACTTCTGTTTAGTATAGTACTCACCATTATTGCTGATAGTTTAAATGAGTAAGTCCCCAAAAACTTATTTAGTGATGATGCAAGATCAGTGGCCTCTTAATAAATAAGGAGATATCTTATAAAATGGATACTACTAATATTTCACAGTAGGGATGACTCAAACCCTCAAACACAGCACTTTAAAATGACCTTCATTGGTCATTCATTGTTTGGTTACTCTGTGTGAACAGCAGAAGAGTCTGCCCTGAGAAGCCCGAGCTCTGGCCCCTAATTGGTACTGGTCAGTAGGAGAATCCCTGGAAGTCTAGTGTATGCCTGCCACAATACTGAACTCTCCAAACTGGCAGGGCCAGTCAGACAGTAGAACAATATGTAGAGAAAGAACAAGGCCATTTGGGCAGTGACCAAATGGCAAAGCACTGACCATGATAGCCTTTTTAGGTGTATGTTGTGCCTACCCTGGAAATAAGGCAAACTGTATCCTTCCCTTCTGGATGTATAGCTATAAAAGCTTAGGAATCTTGCTAAGTAAATGAGCATCACTCTGAAGAGCTCCGAGAGGTGTGTGGTCTTTAGCCCTCCACAAACTCACCCTCACCGTTCACCCCTGCGTATATAGGACATATCCTCAGTATTGTGGGCTACATCCCTCCAGCTGGCAACATCCTTCCATCTGGTTACCTCAGCCCTCTGGTCCCCCCATAAAGGGCTCTCTCTCAAGTGTCCAACAATTTAGTACATACTAACTGAAGTATAATTGGTTTGCAGGAGTAAATTGGATGCCATTAATCTGGCATGTCACATCCTATGGGATCAGTCAATGTTCAGTTTTTCCATTTATCTTCCATTGAGTGAAGAATGCAATTTCAACTGAGCACTAAATTGAGATTCAGAAAACTAGGTTTTATTACTAGCTCCATCAATGACATATAACAAGTCTCTAGGAAAAATTACTTTTCTTCTCAAAACATCAGAATCCCTTTCCTGAAAATAAAAATAAGTTAGGTAGCTTGGAAAATAAGATTTGATAAATATATGCACATTCAATTTTCTAGAGCATTTTATTTGGTTAATTTATTATATTTATAATGCAAAAATATCAAATACATATATGTATGTCAATTATGATAATGATAGCATTGATATCCAAGGGTTTGCTCTCATGAGTGGGGGAGAGAACATGCTGGCCGGACTCGAAGTGGAGTCTTGGGCCCTGCCCTTTCCTCCACCTCCATGCCAGTTGCCCCAGAAGAGAGTGACCCACCCATGCCAGACCCACATGTTCCTTGGCGCGTGGCTGCTTTGAGGCCACACTATATTTTTATAGGATACTGAATTTTGCATAAGGTTCTTCCCAATTTCTTTCACATTTATACATAGTAAACAGTTATAGACATGTTTTAACTGATAACAGTAAGCCTGGCAAGAAGCCAGAGCAAACCACACATAATGCAGTTAGTCTTAACATTCAGACTCCATAGTTCCTCAGAGCTCCAACCAAGAGAAAACCTGATCCTCCCCTTTTAAGTTGCATCAGTAAATGCTCAGGTTGAGAGCCTTCTACTGAGACTATACCACCTACACGATAAAGCCTGACAAACTACTGTGTTTTATTTACTTTTTATGCCAAAGATTAGTAATTATTATGGACCTCAGTTCCATAACCTGAAGAATGGTTTTGGGCTCCTCCTGTCCCTGTAGAAAGTAGATGCCCTTGGGTTGCAATTGCTTGTGACAGGACTAATGGAGATGTTACTAGTGCCCACTCGAGCAAATCGATGAACAATGGGAAAATAGTGATACAGTGAGCATTGATAATGATGAAACTGTGATAGTAAACAACTATTTAAAATTTTATTAATCAGTGAAGTTATTTTGGCCATGTGAGGACAAAATCATTTGCCCCCTGCAAAGGCATTGCCATTCATCTAAATAGGCAAACTCCACTGTGATCCAAACTGGCATCATTATCCAAAGAAGCTGAAGTTATATATGCTCAGTATTGTTCTTTATAGGTATGGCATTTGCAATATTTGTATGACTTTTTAAGGTAAAGGATTATGTAAGTATACTTGTATATCTCTGAAACTTAAATCATGTCAAGGCAGTATAAATATATATATATATATACTTTATATATATACATATATATGAGACTATATGAGATTCAGAGAACTAGGTTTTATTACTAGTAAATAATTTATTATTTATTTTATTCCTATATTTTATATATATTACATATATGTAATAATATATGTCATATATAACATATCACTTGATCACTTGAATCCGTTATTCATCAATTTGCTCGAGTGGCGCCAGTAACATTTCCATTGGACCCTATCACGTGCCAATGTAGCCCAATGGCATCTGGTTGATTCAGGAATATAAAGAGCCTCAAACCGTTCCTTCAGGGTCTTGACAAGGAAGTCTGACCATCTTGTAGGTGGGCAGCCACGTGATCTTTTGACATCCCGTGGGATCCAGTCGGTAATGGCTCTAGTCCAGCGGTTGTCTCCAAATCGCATTACATGTCCAGCCCATCTGATTTTCGATGCCTTGGCAAACGAGACAGCGTCCCTGATTCTGGGATAGTGACGGAGGTCAGAACTCTGGATTCCTTCTCTCACTTGAGTGAGGCGTGATATTCCAAGCATAGCTCTTTCGATTCCTGTCTGGGAGGCCCGAATAGCATTCTCATCCTGCTTTCATAGGGCCCAGGTCTCTGAGGAGTATGTTAATGCAGGGAGAACGGTGGAGTCAAAGAGATGTGGCCGGAGCCAGAGATTCTTTTGTCCTTTTAGCTATTTCTTCGAAGCCTTTGAAGACATTTCATGCCACTCTCTTCCTCCTGTGCATCTCAGGTTTTAGGTCGTTCATCATGTTGACTTCACGACCTAGGTACACATAACTGCTGCATTCAGAGATGTTTGTTCCATTGAGAGTGAATGGGGCCTAAGGAACTAGTTCATTCTTCATGAACATTGTTTTCTGTAAATTCAGCTGTAGACCTATCTTTCCACATTCTCGGTCAAAGTCAGCCAGCATTTGTGCCACTTGGCTAATGTTTGGTGTTATTATAACAATGTCATCAGCGAAGCGGAGGTAGTGTAGTTGCCGACCATCTATCTTCACTCGGTCCAGAGACTCCACACATGGGGCGAGCTGTTCCTTGCTCCTGTGCAAAGCCGTTCATGAGGCAGTCGGGAGGCATGGCGGGTTCTAGCCCTGGCCCACCACCTCGGCAGAGCCTCACAACAAGCCAGACCACCCCTCCTCACTCCACGGCGCCGCCATTTTCCACTTCTGGACTTCCCTTCGTCAGAACTCCACCCAGCAGACAAGCCCATCACAGCCCGGCTGGGCGCAAGGCTCGGTATCAATAAATGCTTTATTTGGAGGTGTTTAAAAGAGTTTGCCTCCCTCGACAAGCCTGGCAAGCTTCTTGTGTTGTATATGATATGCCAAATCCAGTAACAATTATATTAGGTCATTCCCATGACCTAATATAATGGTTTAAGGCTCTTTATGTTCCTGTGCAAGCCGATGCCCCTGGCTCTACTGGCATGAGACAGGACATATGGAGATATTACTGGTGCCGCTCTAGAAATGATGATCACGGGAAGATCGTTATCGTGATCTATCTTCACTCCCATTCCTTCCCATTTTAATTGTCGCTTGATGTTCTCGAGGGTGGCACTGAAGAGTTTTGGTGAAATGGTATCACCCTGTCGAACCCCTCTTTTCACATTAATGATCACTTCTTTGTAGAATGGTGAGATCCTGGTGGTGAATCCGTAATACAGCTCACAAAGGATCTTGATGTATTGGGTTTGAACACCCTGTTTGGCTAGGGCTTCGATGACTGCTTCAGTCTCCACAGAATCAAAGGCTTTTTGTAAATCAATGAACATGAGACAGTGCGGCATCTTGTACTCCCTACAAACCTCGATGAGCTTGGTTACTGTGTGGATATGGTCAATTGTGCTGAATCCTTTCCAGAAGCTTGCTTACTCGCATGGTTGTCCTTCATCAATATATATATACACACACACATATATATACATATATATATACATATATACATATATACATATATACATATATATAAAACATATATATAATATATAACATATATCTAATAATATATGTTGTATATATATATGGGTAGAGGTAGAACTAAATGAAAAAACAGCAAGATGAGACAAAGCAAAGGCTAGACAAACTTCTATGAACAGTGAAGCAATTCTACACCAGCTTTCAATTTTTTAAATTATTTTTCAAGGTTTAGAGTCACTTGAGCAGACTCATGTGATCTCACAGGTTGGCCATTATTCAATACAATGTTGTACCCTTACCCTATTCCCAACACTAATGCTATTACTTAAGTTGACAAATTGACAGAGCACAGTGAGTAGATACATAAAAACTTAATGGGTACATTAGGCACAGAAGTTTGGATATTTTACTGTGCTAAACAGCAGGTATCCTTAAAGTATAAAGTCATGACAATTTCGTAATCTATTGTTGCCTAGGCGCACATTTTCTGTCCTCTTTATTAATAACATAAATAAAAAAAATTCAACTATTTCGTTCTATCTTGGCTTACATATCTAAAGTTGTTTTACTTAGGGAATTATTCCTACCTTGGAATTTTTCTTAGAAAAACGATGTACCATACATACAAATTATCTTTTTTTTTTAGTCAGGGTCTATACTGCTAAGAAACTTCCAGAATAAGATGAAAATAAGGCATAAATCTGTCTAGTTCACAGAGAGGTATATATGCAAGGTTATTATAATAGTAAAATTCAGGTAAACACCTTTAGAACCTCAGTAGAACACCTTTTAATAAATAGAAGTAAGGGGCCAGAGCAATAATGCAGTGGGTAGGGTATTTGCCTTGCCGATGGTCAGCTGGAGTTCAGTCTCTGGCATCCATTATTGTCCCCCAAGCACTGTTAGGATTAATTCCTGAGTGTAAAGCCAGGAGTAACCTTGAGCATCACAAGGTGTGACACCAAAATGCCAAAAACTTTTACAGATTAAATATCTGTTCTTTTAATTTTGTTAGATATCTTGCTCCAATGGTTACATTTTACTTAAACTTTTTTTTTTTTATGTGAATCTTCTATTCAAAAATGTGAGTGGACTGTCTTATACCAAACCTAACAAATGGTCAAATAACAGCAGGCTAGTGGTAATTCAGATAGATCTCTACTGGAATGGCTGAATAAACATGTATGTTTTGCTCAATTATGGTAGAATATTGAGGTAGAATTAGAAAAACAATTGTCACCAAATTATCATAGTTGTTTGAAGAAAGCTTTCTATCTTGTGGATTGTAAGAAATACCTTTTGAATTTATCTACATTCTATGATCACAACTCGTAAAAAATAAATCAGTAAGAACCAATTTGTGATGCTATATGATTTTAAACTAAGTAAGGTAAATAAAAATGCTTAGTACAATATAAGAAAATGCTATTGTCATTTATGTAATTAAGTTTTTAACTCTAGAATCTGAAGTATATTGCATAAAATTTTATTTTATATTTGATTTTGCTATGGTGATAATTATGCTTTATCTGTCTTTAATAAATCTTAAAAACGTCATATATTTTGGAGTTTACAAGAAATATTAAGGCCTACTTAAGTAAAATTTCCCCCTACATTATTTATAGATACCTTGGATTGCAAACTGGTCGATGATGATTTGTTATAGGTATTTAATATTCCAATACCAACCCCACCACCATTACCACCTTCCCTCCACCATTGTCTCAGATTCTCCCAACCACCCTCCAAGTCACTTCCCATAGCAGTCCACAATAATTTATTTTTATTACTTTTTTTCAGTAAATTACTAACAGAATGATCAAAAAATATTTTCTTAAAAGATAATTAATGTAAATTATTGTATCTCACCATGGAGACCTTAAGTTCTTGTATAAGGGATAAGTTGTATACGTTCTTTTTTTAAAAAAAATTATTAGACCACAGTGAAACATACAATTACAAAGGTATTCATAATTGGTTCTTGGTAATACAGTATTCCAGCACCCATCCCTCCACCAGTGCCCCATTCCTACCACCAGTGTACCCACATTCCCTCCCACCCATACCCAGACTGCCTCAATAGCAGGTACCCCCTTTTCCTCTCTTTCTCTATTTCTCTCTCTCTGTCTCTGCATCTCTCTCCCTCTTCTTTTATACATTGCAACTAGCACTGCAGATGTTTAGGGCTATCATTTAAGTCTCTTTGTGTATATTCAATTGTGAGTTCTAGTCTGACATTACTATTTCCCACACATAGTAAAACACTGGTATATATTTATATCCCATTAATGAATGCAGTCATTCTATATCTGTCTTTTTCCTTCTTGTACTAAGATGCTGTTACACATTAAGTGTTCAGCGTCACTGTTTGGTGATTTGAAACTGGGTATCATCTGTGTTACATATCATCCAATCTCGAATGATACAACTGAATTATCAGTGTTTAAGAATTTGCTGATAAGCAAAAAGCCCAGAATTTTTAACTAGGTTAAGCAGATGAAGTTATTTTTTTTTTTACGTAGAGGGGCTTTGGGGTAATGGAGTTGACTGCCAGTCCTTCTGAAATGGGGGAGATAGCCCATCCCAACTCCAAGAAAACGTGGATTTTTCAGTCACAAAGATACATATACTTGAATTTTCATCAAGTAATTTCTGAGTTATCAATATTCTACTTACTAATAGAATTTGGTTAAAGCTAAAGGCCTGAAACATAGTCAAAAGGACAGAAAGTTTAACATTCAATAGAATTTGGTTAAAGCTAAAGGCCTGTAACATAGTCAAAAGGATGGAAAGTTTAACATTCAGATATAATAGAGAACAGATTAAATTTAAAGACACAAATTCAAATATAATGTCTGGGATAATGATGTTATAGCAGAGAAAGTGGGCATCGGATTCTGGTAATCAAGGAATGTCAATGAAGCAGATGATATTCCTAGGTAAACTTGAATTTCTGTATCTTACAAGTACTGTACTCTAAAGTGAAGAATACAATGTTTACTGCTCCAGAGGAATGGCACCATCTTGATTTATTCTAAGTACAGCTGATCAATCCAACATTACTTTTGAATCATCTTTTGCAAAAGTCAACTCAGTTCTATTATTAGGTACAAAACTGATGATTGAAAAAATATCCTGATTCAGTACTGAATACTTCAATGCCGTTTTTACTGATGCCATGCATTCACAAAAAGTCTGCATTTCCCTGGTTCTTTATTTGATGGTGATGCCAGATGAATGAAAGCAAATGAGCTAGACTAGTCATATCTATAGATTCATCATCCATTTATAAGGAAGAAGTGTCTAGTGACATTTCGGATGTGCGGATGAGATATTATCACATTTTCATGTTTGCAAGTAAATCTTTCATTTAAAATATACTATAAAATTGGATTTGCACTGCTTTGAATGATTTTTAGCTATTTTTTTTTCAGTAAACATTGAACAATGTTAGTATTTTAAGTCTCCATTCAAGTCCAGCAGAGGTATTTTCTTTTCCTGCCAATATAATATGGTCACAAACTTTGTAATGTGTTTCAGTGGCATATTCAGTCTAACAACTATGTAGTATAGTTAGATACCCAGCACTTCATATGATCCCCTAAGCACCGCAAGGAATACCCCTGAGCACAGAGATAGGAGTAAGTCCTAAGAAGCAGAAAAGTGGCCCCCAATTTACACACAAACACCCACAAAATAAATCTGTAACTTATAGTGTAGACTGTTAAAGACTTTAGCCTAACTTTAAAATACATGAATTTTTAATTTATTAGTGTTTGCTTTCAAAATGATACAGTAATATAATTGAAACTAAAAACTAATTTTAATATTCTTGAACAGGGTAATAATTAATTGAATGAATATAGCATTTTGTTAGGTATTTCTTTTTTATTATAGTTTCACCTTAGTTATTTAAAGTGGTTTTCTTTCTTTTATAAACAAGGTATCCCTCTAAAATGATATTTTAATTTTTTTCTGATAAAAATTTAGATGCATAGAGTACATTTTTAGATTGAGAAACTTAAACTATATTTTTCACCAATTGTCATCATTCATAAAATTCAAGAAATGTGTACTGTCTCCACTTAAAATAAATTATGATTTCCTTTCAAAGGAGAAATTCCAAAACAATCATATGTTTAGAAAAATGTTATAAACTTTAAAAATACTTTACTAACCTATATATACACAAAAAAGAGATATATATGTATGCATACATACTTTGTGTATATATATACACACAGAGAAAGAAGTGTATATATATATATAATTTTGTATATATATGGGTTAGCAAAGTATTTTTAAATATATATTTGTTATATATTTCTTTGATTCACAGGCATGGGGCAGAGCTGCTACCAGCTCTCCCTGTGCCCAGATGCTCACGAGGTGCCCTGGAGGGATGGTGGGTTCTACCCCCTGGCTTGCCATCCCAGCAGAGCCTCTCAAGAAGCCAGATGACTCCCACTCCATGAGGGCCGCCATTTTCCACATCCTGACTTCCCTCTCATCAGAACTCCACCCAGCAGAAGAGCCGATCACAGCCAGGTTATGCAGCTGCAAGCAGCAGCACAGTTCATCAATAAATGTTGGAGATCAGAGGTGACTACAAGAGTATGCCACCCGCACGGCAGAGCCTAGAAAGCTCCCCGTGTCGTATTTGATATGCCAAATACCAGTAACAATAATATACCTCATTCCCATGACCTGATGGAATGGTTTGAGGCTCTTTATGTTCCTGGAACAAGCAGATGCACTTCGGTTCTACTAGCATGAGACAGAACATATGGAGATGTTACTGGGGCCCACTCGAGCAAATCAATAATGAACGGGTAGACTGTGATACAGTGATATTTATTTATGGGAATAGTGAAAAAAAATTATTATGAAGCTCATAGGCAAATAGACACAGGAAGGGGTGTCAAGGGTAGGAATTTAACACAAGTGTGTATGGGGCAGAGGATAGCTAAGATATGAAAGGGATCGGTTTGCCAACAATCATCGGAAATGGCAATGATGTGCTAGAACTGAGTACTGAAAGTAGACAAAGGGATATGCATGATATTCACTCACTATATGTATTGCAAATCTTATCATTCACAGAGAGAGAAAGAGAGACAGATAGATACAGAGACATAGACAGAGAGAAAGACAAGAAAAAGGTGCCTACTATGGGGGCAGTCTAGTAGTGGGTGGAAGGGAATGTGGGGACATTGGTGGTGGGAATAGGGCACATGTGGAGGGATGGGTGCTGGAATATTGTATGACTGAAACCCAATTATGAGCATCTTTGTAATTTTATATCTCATGATGGTATAATTAAAAATATTACTTAGGAATTTCAGTTTATAAATGTATAAGGAATGAAAAATCATTTCAAAGGAATGGTTAAGTAAATAAACAAAAAATGCCAAAGATAAAGATATATTGCATATACTTGCAATATATGTATCTATAAAATATTTATGACTAAACTGCCTAAATCTTTGAAACCTAACAACAAAATGAGAAAAATAAATCCTATAAAAATGCCAACCCACCTGCCTTTTACCAACTTTTCACAAAAAAGGAAATAAATAGTATTAAGTGTACAAGAGGCTGCTTAGCATTGATCAAGATAAAAAAATACATATTAGTCAAAATTGTGAAATAGAAATCTCTAAGTGTGGGTAATAATATAGAAGAACTTTTATATATTTATGGTGGATTTTTTTTCTTAGAATAAAGTTTTATCTTCTTAAAATATTAAGTGTATAATTAACAAGTGTATAATAAACAAATCATTCATTATTTCACTGCTAAAATTTTCTGTTGTCTATTTTGGTGGCACCAAAAAGTGCTAAAGTTCACTTTTGGCAGTGCTCAGATGACTATGTGCCAAGTTTAGGAATAAGCCATATGGTCATATGCAGGGCAATTGCTTTAACCCTATGCTATCCCTCTGGCCACTATTTTGTTTTTGGTTTTATGCCACACCTGATGGTGATAAAGGATTCCTTCTGGTTCTCCACTCAGTGATCACTTCTGGGGAGCTTGTGGAACCATGCAGAGTGCCAGAGATCAGACCCAAGTCATCCATATGCAAGGAAAATGGCCTGTACATTGTACTATCACAGGCCGCCCCCCCCCGGGTGCCGCTTTCCCACCGGCCCCTCTCTCAGAACTCCCCCCGCCAGCCCTCCGCCGGCGGCCCCCCTGCGCTTTCTTCCTCAATCCAGCCCGGTATGCTGGGTCCAGAGACTCTGGCTGGGGCGAGCGGTTCCTTGCTCTCCCGTGCCCAGCCGTTCATGAGGCGTCAGGGGGGCTGGTGGGTTCGCCTGGCCCCCACCCGGCGCCTCCAACGGCCGCGCCCCCCCCTCTGGGTGCCGCATTTTCCACATCTGGACTTCCCTCTTCGAACTCCACCCGCCGCGCCCCGGGGGCGCGTTCTCAAATCTTTATTTGGAGGTGTTTAAATAATAGCCTCCCACGCAAGCCTAAGCTGCTCGTGTTTATTTGAATGAAGTTTAGGTCTTCAGCTTAAGGTGGGCTCTTTGTTCCTGGCGTGATGCCCTTGCTCTACTGGCTGGACGGACATTGGGATCTGGTGCCCGCTCTGAGTGATTCGGGAAGATCGTGATCGTGATCGTGCATTGTACTATCACTCCGACCCTCTGGCTAACATTTAATTCTTAAGTATTTACCTAGTAGAAACACAGACGACTTGAACATTGTTGCCAACTACACTTTATTTTTAATAATTTGAAACTGAAAATAGCCCAGGTGTTCAAAAAATAGATGAGTGAATTAAAGAAAAATTTACAACTAAGAAATTTGTGGAACATGCAATCACACAGATTGATCTCCAACAATATGCGTAGTGCATAAAGTAAGTCCTAAAAGAGTACCTGGTGCATGATTCCATATGCATAAGTAGAGACACAGGTTAGTGGTTGATGGGATTGGAGGCAGAAAAGTATTTATTGTAAAGAGCACAAATAATGATTGTTTAGGCTTCTTGGGAAATGTTCTGCCTTGATTGTTTTTGTGGTTTTATAGATATGTACATCTGTCAAAAGTTATTTAATTGTACACTGTAAATGCAAGCATTTTTGGTACTTAAACATATTTTCAATACATAGAATAAAATGTAATAAAATGAAAAAGCATAATTTGAAATTTGGAAAAGAACTAGGCATCACTTTTTCCGGTTTTCTTTGAGGTGAGGGAAGTAGAGGATATAGGTAAGTCTAGACATTTTTCTACAGTCTGTACTATATTAAATTCTTAAATGTGTATATGAATGCATGAAGATGCAGAATAGCATGAATTCATCTATAAGATGTTGCTTCCTATCATTTACTTTCTTAAAGTAACTTCTTACATATACACTGCCTGAACTGGTTACTTGTATTGCTAAACAAAGGGAGAGGGAAGGCTATTGGGTTTTCAGAACATATTGGTTTGTCTGGCTTTTCCAGAAATGATAGGAATTCCTCCTAGGATCAGTTTCCAAGACCTAGAAATGTTTTCACAAGCCATGAGGAGTTTTGGCTCATTCTTCTGTTCAGTTCATGCCTTTTGGGCTTCACAGAACACTCAATCTGCAACATGTGCTAGAAACCTGGACTAGGTTATGATTGAAAACTTCTGCTGTCTCTCATCAGCCACTTAGCTTTTTGCTTTCAGTGGTCCACTTCCACCTGCCTGGGAAAATAAACCTCAGAGAGCCACCAGAATTCTTTAACCCTTCCTGATCTTTGAGTGGGTCATTTCAGCTGCTCTCCCATCACATTTGAGCTAGTCACAGTAACTTCATCTTGTCATTTAGAATACTTTCCCCAGATGTTTATATATTATTTTAGGTTGCACACTCCTAGATACAAAAAATGTTTAAGTTTAGTTCAAACATGTGACAGAAGCAATGGGATATGCAAAGGGGAACTAAACTCGTACAAGGCTTAGATAAACCATGTGGAAAAGAGATGAATCAGTTGCATTTCCACACCACATATGGCATATATGTTGGGCTGTTATTCAGATTAGTCTGCCATTCCCTCCATACTGAATAAAACTGCAAAGCAGTGTGACAAAAATTTCTAATTCTTATCTTAAAAATAGAAAAACCAAATTACAAGTTTGAGTCTTTTTTGGCTTAGAGTTTTCTTATTTGTGACGTGAATGTTTGGATAACCTTACAACTAATTTTACCATTCTTGCCTTCTTTGATGGTGGTAACAGTCTGTCTTTTTCAATAAGATGATAGAATGGGCCTTCTCTGAGTTCAACTCTTGGAAACTACTCAGTGTTTATCTGCCTTTAATGTCAGTCTCTTGTATCTTCTTGCATGTGGCTGTATCCTTTCTAAAACTTTTGGCTTACCCAATGAGGTCTTTACAGAGATGCAGATGTTTTTAAAAGTGGCAAAAAAGATCAAAGAATCTTTGTGCCTGATGTGCTGGAATGGGACTGAGTTCTGCTAAATCTGATTTGGTCATATTAAATAAAACCAGAAACTAGTGGTTTACAAAGGTTGATGGTGAAGTATGGAACTTCATGGGTCAGAATCTCAACACACAAAAAAAGAATGTCATGCTTTATTTTCTTTCTTTATTTGTATGTACAAATATAAAACTAACAAAATGGAAGTTTCTACATATGATAGATAATTTAATTTAGAATATTATTATTCTAAACAATTAGAGTTTATACTGTTGCCACCCTTTTTATAAGTATAACTAGGCTGTGTTTGAAAAGTAGTGACTTCTCAGAAAAAAATAAAAAAAATATTTTTTCAGCTTGGCATGTACAGTGGGTAAGACACTTGCCTTGCATGCAGCCAACTGTGGATTAATCCCTGACACTATATATGATTCCTTAAGTCCTATATGGAGTAATATCTAAATGCAAAGCCAGGAGTAACAATGTCGGTTGTGGCCTCAAAACTAAATAAACACTAAAAACCAAAAATAAGCAAAAAAATTATTTGCTTTATGCAAAGCAGTAAATTGGGACCAAGATAACAAAGAGAAACATAAATAGTGCCCATTTAAAAATATACATACTGGACAGAGTATAAAACACTCTTGTAACTGCAACGTGAATTCCATATTTATGGAACTTGAAGAAAAGTAACTAAAATTTAACTAGATTGCTATTATGATTCTATCTTCTTATACTTAAATTATTATCCTCTTCCCTTCTGATATCTTGGATCTTTGTTTTAGTTCCAGGTATCAAGTGTTTAGTTACCCCTTCTAATTTCTTAAATTTTATTTTAAGCACCATGGTTTACAATACTGTTAATGATCATATTTCGCACATAAAAATCCCGCACCACGTCCTCCACCTGGTGTTTACTTCTTTCCACTACTGTCCCAATGATTCCTATTTCCACCTCATTTTCCCTCTTACATTCACTGTGGTAAGCATCCTGCTAAAGACCAGTTAATAATAATTAAGATGCTTGCAAGTATGCAGTCTCAATGTTTGCATAATAATAGCGCCATTAAAATCTACAAGAATAAAACTACGAGTAAAATAAATACTGTTGGTGTTGTATTCTCTATATGTGTCATCCTAAAATCCTTTGATTCAATCTTATTATATTTACTTATATTTTAATTATTTTTTAGCAATGATAATGGTAAAATTCTGTTACCAACACCCTAGATCACAGTTTCTATTGACTGTTAGACTATATCTTGGGGTTGTTTCCATTGTGGATTATTTAATTCCTTGCCTTGTTTATTTACCCCTTGTAAATGAGTGAGATCATTTCATGGCTTTTCTATTTTCAGACTCATTTCATTTAACATGACTTATTCCATTTTTTTTCCAAGTAGAAGCAAACTGCCAAATTTCATATTTTCTCACAGTCAGATAATATTCTATTGTGTATATCTACCATAATTTGTTTATTTACTTATTTGTTGTTGGGCATTTGGATCGTTTCAGTATCTTACCAATTGCCAAAAAATATTTTGATGGATATAGGTATTTATATGGTCTTTAATATTGATATTTTGTATTTGAGATAGATGCCCAGGAGCAGAACTGCATGGTTAAATTTTAGAGAAGTCCGCAAAACTTTTTTTCCAACAGGCTGAAAATTTAAAGACAGTCACAGTGTTTTGGGGTATATTAACTCTTGTGCTATTAAACCTCTAGTAAACGGTTACCTGTTACTTGAATATATGTTTCTGACACCTGATCATTTATATTGATCATTTATATTGATCAATAATATTTATTCAATTGGAAAATTTTATTTTTCAATTATAAGTGCAAAAAAAAAGAAACAAATAGGAGTAGATGAAACTTCTACACAGAATTTTGACAAGAGCTACTCTGCAAAGCATCTGGTAAGCATACTGGATGGAGTCATCCCAATACAAAGGGGCAGAAATTTTGAATTTTAAAATATCATAAAAATGCATAACTGGAACAGAAAATCTTGAGAAATTAATTCAGGTTATCTTAGTATGTAGTTTTTTCCAATAGCCTAACAGTTTCTTAGGACCATGAAAGAAGCCTTATGTTTCTTTCTACTTCTAAGATTTTAAGATTCTATGAACTCATTTTCTATTTGAATTAAATTTGCATACTTTGTCACTAAATTCAAGTACAATTTCTGAGAAAAAGACATTTTTCTCTTATTTAATAAATATTTATGGAACAATTTATGAGTTTCAGATTTTATACTCCAGTTGAGTCATTGACAATGAGTGAACAGTCAATTTCTTAGCACGATTAACTTATCAAGATCTAGATCATTAAACACACAAACGTACAAAAAATACCAGCCCCTCAATTTGCAGGAATTTCATTTCTACTTTCAATATTCCTTCTCATAATTTTCATGTATTATTATTTGGCCGGGAGGGATGGCAGGTACTCAGCCCTGGCCTGCCACCCCAGCAGAGCCTCTCAAGAAGCCAGAGGAACCCTCACACCATGAGGACCGCCTTTTTTACACATCTGGACTCCCTCTCCTCAGAGCTCCGCCCAGCAGAAGAGCTTATCACAGCTCCAGCTCATCAGTGACCCACCCTGCAGCTGTCTTTTTTTCAAGGCCAGCCCAATTCCGATCCAGAGACTCCCACACACACGGACAGAGCTGCTATTTGCACTCCCTGTGCCCCACGAAATCCAGGAGGGATGGCGGGTTCTAGCCCTGGCCTGCCACCCCAGCAGAGCCTCGGCAAGTAGCCACAGGAACACCATGAGTGCCGCCATTTTCCACATCTGGACTCCTCTCTTCTCATAGCTCCACTCAGCAGAAGATCTGATCACAGCCTGGCTCGCGCAGGAAGTTCATCAATAATTGCTTGAGTTTTGACGTGACTACTAGAGTATCCCACCTGCACGACAGAGCCTGGCAAGCTACCCATGTCATATTTGACATGCCAAATACCAGTAACAATTATAGACCTCATTTCATGACTTGATGGAATGGTTTAAGGCTGTTTATGTGACTGGAGCAGGCAGATGCCCTTGGGCTATGTCGCATGTGACAGGACATATTGAGATATTTTGGTGCCCGCTCCAGCAAATCGATGATATATGGGAAGACAGTGATACGGGTGATTACTATTTGGGGTGAAGATGCTTCGCTAATCAACTAATGGAGCTTGCAATTTAATCCTTTAAGAGAAGCAGCATTTTAAAACTTATAAGAAATGAGCACTGATGTTTACTCATTTCACTGGAGTATCTCTAATAAAAATATTTCTCTAAATAAACTGATGTTTCTGAATCTTGATGAAAACATATATGCCATGAATGCTTTCAGCATAGTAAAGCATGAAGTGCATAATAAAACTTATTAAGATATCAAATTATAACAGGCTAATTTCTATTACTATAAAGTTTATTTCCAATGAACAGAATCTCAACCTAGTGTTTACTTCTGCATCTACTTTATATTTGATAAATAACTTTAACCAAGGGATTTTGTTATGGAAATAACATAATGAAGAAACATCATTTCAGTTACAAAATAAAGTGTTATAGATTCTGGGAAGGAATTAGTCAACAATAAGACAGAAGACTCAGGAATAGAAAGTTCGGTATTTTGTTTTGTAAGGGACATTAGTGAGGCCACACAGCTGAAACAAAGGTTTGTATTGGATCATACTTAAGAGAAAGTTCTTATTTAACAGGATTCTTGTTCTTAACTACCCACATGTCCTTTTTTAAGTTCCGCCATTTTATTGAAAGATGAAAACCCACTTTATTATTGCTGCCTACTCTGTTTTGTCTGCCCTGAATCTTAAAAAAAAAAAAAAACTTTTTTCAGTGAAAGTTATTCCAGCTTCTAAGCAGGTAGGCCTTTAAGCAGAAGAAAATTTGTCAAGCCATCATTGCACAGAATATAGTGCTAAACTTTCATAATATAATTGATAATATAGGAACAGTAACACTTATGACTTTAAAATGGATGTTAATATTTTTATAATATCTATTTTTGTTTGGTTTTTGGTTTTTTGATACCTATTGCAGTTCTCAGGGCTTACTCCTAACACTGCACTAAGGGATCACTCTAGTAAGAAATTAGGGGATCATGTGGGATGCTGGGGATCAAACCAGGGTCAACTGCATGCAAGGCAAATTAATCAAAATAAGATAGAGCTCAAGATTAAGAAGTCCATATGGACTGTGGCTTACCTGCTGGACTGTCGCACTGACTCCAAAGCTGATAGTTTCTTAATAAAGTAAATAACTATTAGGTCAGACAGATGATATAGGAGTTAAAGTAACTCGCTTGTATGTGGCTGACCCCAGTTCCATCCCCTAACACAGTCAAGAGTGCTCTCTTAAAACAGAACGAGGAGGAAGCCCTAAGGAAAGCCAGGACAATAACAATGGTTATGGTTTATACCATACCCCCCCAAATAAATAAATAAAATACAAGATGAAACTATTATAACTTGAATTTAATTTTAAAAATAATATTGTCACCTTTTCTTTCTTTATATTTGTACATTGAATTTCATAAGTCTCTCTAAAGTGAGGCTCTGAAAAAATGTAAGTATCGAATCTGAGCCTTGATCCTTTGTAACAACTGATCTCTGAGCAACTTGTGCTTCTTGGTTTCTTACTTTTAACATCCATAAAACAAATAATCAGTACCCCCTAATCTTATGTCATTCTTATAAGAAGAATAAATACATATATTATTTACTGCATCTCATATACTTTACATTGCCATGTTAAAAATGTTCATTTCTAATGCCTAAATTTCATACTCAATCACGACAATTTTCTTAAATCTCTTTGTTTTGTTTTTATTTAGTTCTTCCTATTCAATAATGAAATTGATACAGTAGTTTGATTCAGAGAAAGATTACATACACCATTTCCTCAAATTGCAGCATTTACATTTACTGAGTTGTAGTCCCCCAAATTCTGTTGTTTATACCAATATATTTTAGCAAATATGTAATGAACAAAGAAATATTATTTAGAGATTATAACTTTTTAGAAAGTCTTTTAAAAGTTGGAACACTTCTTAGCTTATTATTTTCGGTTGTCTAAACTGCATAAGCAGTACATATTTCACAGATGTTTTCCAGGGAAACCATTTTATTAATAAATTCAACTTTTAGTCAATATGTTACCAAAATAATCATGTTTTGAAGTAAGCATATCAGAGTCAGCCAGAATATTTTTAAAACTGTGATTAGAATAGATCACTTGCTTTAGTGAAAAAGCAAGTTTTTGTTTTGCCAAGTAACTGCTGGAAGTAGTTATGCCTGATATTGGATTAGAGTTTATATTGCCAGAAGCAAACTAGACCTGAAGAGAATAAACATCATTCCTTGATTCAGGAATGAGAAAGCAAACAAGTGAATCAAAATTCTAAAGGTAGCACAGGGACAAATGTCTCAGGAGGTAGCAGAAATGTTTCTTTGGAGCCTATTCATATCAGTTAACATAATTCAAGCAAGCACTAGTAGAAGAAGTAAACTTCAGCATGAAAATGGTAGATACTTTTGTAATGGAAGAAATTTTTCTTATAATAAATAAGATTTAAGCTTTTCTATTATAAATAACTTTTCAGTTTCATACTTTTTAGATATTCATAAGTATAAAGATATATATTGCAAACAACTGACAAAGCTTTTCTAAAGAAAATTTATTTTGAAATCCTTAAAAGTATTTTTACTTCTCAGTTTACATACTACAATCAAGAAATATATTGCTAGGCTTTTTGAAAATGGCAGCATATAATAAAATTGAAATCTCATATTATATTTGCAATATCAAGGAAAGCACTATAGATAATTGAACACTTTAAATTTTGCAAACTTCCTTAAATTGATTTTATAGATTGAATCTCAAGATTCCACAGTTGAGGTAAAGTATAGAGGTGATTCAGCAACAGAACAAATATTTCAAGTTTGTTTCTATTTCTTTTTATTATATCATTAGTAAGATATTAAGAAAACTGAAATTGCTCAAAAAATGCTACAAAGCCTCCAAATACCATGACAGTGTGATTCACCGATATGTCAGTAAAAGTTCTCTCAAGAAATATAATAAATATATACATGCATATTTATATACATACTTAATGTGCTGAGAAAGAAAGAAAGCAAATAAAAATATTTTAGAATTATTTTTTTTCAAGATGTGATCAACAAAGTTTGCAGAAAGGACTGGAATTCTGAAATCAAGTCTGAAGGAAGACTGGAAGCAGAGTTCTCCCTATATGGGTATTAGTTTTCCAATGAAAGCCCTCATTTTGTTGGATGTAATAGACCGTTATGAATTAATGTTAGTATTATCTTTAAAAATAGCTTCATAGCAAATGGTGCTTTGCCCAAAATTTAGGTATTGTTGCATACCCAAGTAGGTACAGATTAACCATTTCATCCCATAATCAGTGAAAATAAATAAGCTTTACAGAAAAATATCTAATGAAGTAGATATAGGAACAAAAAAACGCATGCACATATATGTAATTTTGAGTGGTTGCATATTTGCTTATCTGTTATACATACTCATAAAATATGCTTGACAATGATGAATGGGGACAGGAGCATTGTGGTAATGCACAGATGTGGTAACATCATACATAAAAAGCATTTAAACATTTGCACTACTAACAACCAGTGTTGAAGACATGTCTCCTGTATTTTATCTTACACTTAGAATAATATGCTGCAAAAGTTGAAAGAGTAAAACCAATTTTCACTCATTTTAATATTATGCATATAAAATCTCATTTCAAAATAATACCATCCAGACAGTCATTGATCTTTATTTAATCATATACATGACAGTTTTGCCATATAAAGTGTTTTGAATAATCAGTTTAATTTTGAATAATTTCAATAACTTAGTTATTAAGAAATCATGTATTATATGTTAATTGACTACACCTTTCTCATACTGTCTTTGAATTTCAAAATTCAAAGAATATATAATACTTGATGGTATATATATATACATATATACTTGATGGTATATATATATATATCTTTAAGTATAATTGTTATATTATCAACTGATATTTAATTTTTGGATGATGTTGCTGTAGTCCCAAAATTCCAAATAGGATCGGACCACCATCTCCTTCATGCAAAATTCTACTCCAAGCAACGGGAAGAAAAGGCTGCAAAGTTTAAGAAGAGAACTCCCAGAATGACCACCAACTGGGAAGTTGGCACATTGTGGCAACATGGGAAGATACCATCATTGGCGACATCATCGATGAAGAATACAACTGACTGGTTAAGCACCTCCATGATTGGGCAAAGAATGCCAAGAGAGAGAAAGCCACAAAAGGGCGCTGTCTTCAAAAACTCTCCAGCTCATTTGCCAACGTGGCAAGGCGCGAGCCTCAGCCAACCAAATACTAACATCCAAGCTTGCAAAGCAGTGCAGAGAAGAGAGGCTCAAAGAGAGAAAGGCCTCAAAGAGAGAAGAGCAGAAATACTGGAAGAAGGGGGAAAAGCATTAGCAATGCCTGCCTGTCCTTCGCCAACTATAAGACCAAAATGACTGCCCTCCGATGTCCTGATGGATCCATCATATCTTACAGAAAGGCAATGGAGAAGATTATCCATGACTTATACTCAGATCCCTTTGATAGCCATGTCCACCTGCCCACATACCAAATTCCGGGAGGATGCATTTATGTTTCCCAACATTCTCCCTTCTGAAATCCGACATGCCATTTCATCGCTAAAGAAGAGAACAGCACAAGGCCCAGACAAAGTCAGACCTGGACACCTGAAGAATCTGCCTTCAGTACTCATCAATACACTGGCTCGGCTCTTCACGCACTACCTGTCTGAATGCAAGGTGTCCTCCCAATAGATAATCAACAGAGAGTTCTACTGTTCAAGAAGGTAGACATTCACAACATTGGCAACTATTGCCCAATCTGCTTGTTGTCTGTCATCTACAAGCTGTTCATTCGGAGTTATCCTGAACAGGATTGGCAGAACACAAGATGAAGGACAACCATGTGAGCAAGCTGGCTTCCGGAAATGATTCAGCACAATCGACCATATCCACACAATAACCAAGCTCATTGAGGTTTGTAGGGAGTACAAGATGCCGCTCTGTCTCACGCTTCATTGATTTACAGAAAGCCTTTGATTCTGTGGAGACTGAAGCGGTCATCAAAGCCCTAACCAAACAGGGTGTTCAAACCCAATACATCAAGATCCTTCGTGAGCTGTATTACGGATTCACCACCAGGATCTCACCATTCTACAAAGAAGTGATCATCGATGTCAAAAGAGGGGTTTGGCAGGGTGATACCATTTCACCAAAACTCTTCAGTGCCACCCCGAGAACATATTGCAACAAATTAGAATGGGAAGGAATGGGAGTGAAGATAGGGCGGTCGGTAACTACATCACCTCCGCTTCACTGATGACATCGCTTCTAATAACACAAAACATTAGCCAATCGGCACAATTGCTGGCTGACTTTGACCGAAAATGTGGAAAGATAGGTCTACAGCTGAAACTCAGAAAAAACTATGTTCATGAAAAATGAACTAGTTCCAGAGGCCCCATTCACTCTCAATGGAACAAACATCTCTGAGTGCAGCAGTTATGTGTACCTAGGTCTAGAAGTCAACATGATGAACAACATAAAAGAGAGCGAAATGGAATGCCTTCAAAAGCATCAAAGAAATAGCAAAAAAGACAAAGAATCTCTGGCTCCGGGCACATCTCTTCAACTCCTCCGTTCTCCCTGCATTAACATAAGCCTCAGAAACCTGGGCCCTACAAAAGCAGGATGGGAATGCTATTCAAGTCTCCCAAAGAGGAATCGAAAGAGGTGTGATATCCAAGCATAGGGACACTATCGCTTTTGGCCAAGACATCGAAAATCAGATGGGCTGGACATGTAATGCGATTTGGAGATGACCTCTGGACTAGAGTCTTTACCGACTGGATCCCATGAGATGTCAAAAGATCATGTGGTTGCCCACTTACAAGATGTTCAGACTTCTTTGTCAAACCCTTAACAAACAGTTTGAGGCTTTCACTCCTCTTTCTGCCTTTCAGTAGCTTCTGTGATTGAAAATTTTCAGTCAACTTCATTTTCAAAAGATCAGATAGGACGGAAATTCTTACTTCAATCACAATTTGGTTCTGATAGGAGACCTCATCCTTAAAGTTACCTAAGGGTTTTCTAAATGGCATCTCATTAACATAGTAAAAGTTATGTGATCTTTCTGTGGTATGAAACGGTTATGATTTTAGGAATCTGTAAAAATATGAATATCTGTGTTCCAAGTTACTCTACGCTCCCACCCTATTACATCATTATACACGTGCCCTGACTATCTTGTATGTCCTAAGAAAGTTGTCTTTACAGTCCTTAGATGTTACAACCTCAAGTTATTTTTTGGCGTGTATGTGTGTGTATTTGTGTGTGTGTGTATCAGAGAAATAAGGAAGGAAGAGAATAATGAAGGCATAAGAGGAAATGACAGGATCTCATGGGACAACACAGGTGATAATAGAGGCTGATAAATAAATGAGATGACAAGCTTCAGGAGGAAATTTTGACAAAATAAAGAGATCTGAGACATACCAAGTCACCTCTAACTGTATTTTTCCACTTTTTAAATGCATACAAAGAGTAAGAAAATAATTCCTAGTCTATATGTTTAGAATTAATGGAATTTCTGCTGATTATCTTTGGAGAGTGCTCACCCTATTATCTCATTTTGAAAGATTTCTTTCTGTTTGTATTTTTTCCTTGGAGGAGGAGAGCTCCATTTTCCTTTGAAGTAAGTGGTACTCAAGAGGCCTGTGGCTCTTCTTCTAATTTCTTGGCCTACTGGTTCAGCATTCAGCTTGAGGACCCAAGGTACTGTTTGGGTCCAATGATTAAGGGGTTATCTAGTCCCCCCCTATAGATTTGGGGAATCAGAGCTTCTGAGCCATACTTGGGGATTTGAGGCGCCTTCAGAACTGCATCTGGTAGTGCCTGGGAGTACCATGTGGTACCATAGATCAGACTGGGGATGGCCATATGCAATATGGGCACATTATGCTCTACTACTACCTCTCTGGCCTTTGTTTGGAAAAAAAATTTCTTTAGAATTTCCTTAGGAGACATTGTTATAAAATATTCTACTGATGTTAATAGTTTGAATAACTGATTAATTTCCTATTACTATGTGCAAATTACCAAAAGAGTCAGTGGCTTAAAGAAACAAGAATGAATAAATTAATTTCCTCTTAAATGTCAAGAATAAGTATTCAGTAGTCTAAAATTAAAACATCAACAGAACTGTATTACATTTAGAGACTCTAGGCTCAGAAAATTAGGACCCATGACTTCAGAGAGTCATTATTTCATCATCTTCAGAATATTTTAGAAAGATTATTATTTTACTTTAAGGAAATTCTCAAATTATATGAATTTTGAGACTTTTATGACATCCTAACCTTAGCTAGTATTTGGAGTTTGGGGCTCTAAGATTAGTAGAATTCTCTCTGATCTAAGTGGAGACCTTTGAACAGATACTACACCACACATATAACACACACATATATATATATACAAATATATGCTACTATATATATGTATATATACAGTATATATATATGTAGCTATGTATATATTATCTCTATATATGTATATGTATGTATACATATACATATATAGAGAGAGTATCTATCTCTATACATATGTATGTGTATGTATGTATACATATACATATATAGAGAGACAGTATTTTTTATACAAGATAGACCAGGAAGTTTTGTGTAGTAATTAAACCAACCTCCATGCCAAAACCAATGCTCATTTTCTCCTCACTAGCAGTTGGTTTGAACTTAGCACCTCCAGTACAGAGACAATTATGTTATGAATAAGTTTCATGTCTTGGAACAGACTTGTGTATTTAAATTACATGGTTGTAATTTCTCACTGTTGCAAGCTACCTTAACAAGTATCTGAGCAGCAAAACAACTTTTATTAATGAAGTGACATACAGGTTGGATGGAAAACTATTAAGAATAATGTATACACATATACAAATGTCTATATATTCAAAATATTTTATTATCTATCAACTACTAAATAGAAAAAACTGCACTAGTTCACACTCATTTGGAGACATAAAGAAAGAGGTAGGCCAGGAGAACTGTTCTTCAGTAGAAAACTTGCCAAAATTGGGAGGATGGTTAAGTCAGAGAAGGTGGCCACTATGACAATGATAGTGGGAAGTGATCACCTGAACAAGAACTGGGTGCCGGAAGGAGGTAAAGTGGACATGTATAATACCCTTTCAGTATTTAAAACCCAGTTTCTAAAAAGGAAAAAATAAAAAAGCATGTGTCATAGAGACTGACTGAGGTAGAAGTAGAACTGGGGACACTGGGGAGAGAAGTTTAACACTGGTAAAGGGCTGGATGCTCAAATATTGCATGAGTGAAACTCAATTATGAACAACTTATATCTGTTCAATTTTTTAAAAGTTGCAATAGTGGATCTTAGTAAAAACTATCTTTATAAATGAACTATCTCCCTTATAAAACAAATTCACTGGTTGAAAAATAAGTAATACTAGCCCCTACTGATATTAACTAATCATTAAATATCATAAACAATATGCTGCATAATGCGAAAAACAATGAAAACCAGTTACAATTAAAATGTTCATTTTATAATACTATATTGGAGAACTATATAGAGAAATATAATACTATATTTGAGAATAAGTCGCAGAGACTCACATACACAGGGCAGAGCTGCTAACCGGCCTCCCTGTTCCCAGCTGATCATGAGGTGCACAGGAGGGATGGTGGGTTCTAGCCCGGGCCCGCCACCCCAGCAGAGCCTCGCAAGAGCTAGAAGACCCCCCCACACCATCAGGCCAGCCATTTTCCACATCTAGACTCCCTCTTGTCAGAGCTTCACCCAGCAGAAGAGCTTGATCACAGCCTGGCTTCTGTGTGGTTCATCAATAATTGCTCAAGTTTTGAGGTGACTACAAGAGTATCCCACCTGCATGGCAGAGCCTGGCAGGCTACGTGGTCATATTTGATATGCCAAATACTAGTAACAATTATAGACCCTCATTCCCTTGACCTGATGGGATGGTTTGAGGCTCCTTATGTTCCTGGAGCTAGCAGATACCCTTGGGCTACACTAACATCTGATAGGGCACATGGAGATGTTACTGGTGTCCATTCGAGCAAATCGATGATCAACGGGAAGACAAGTGATACAAGCGATATTGGAGAACTGAACAAATAACACAGAAAGCCTCTAACAAATTTCAATTGACATAGTTGAACAAATTCTAAAATGACTAAAACAAATTAATAAATGTAATGACAAGATAAATGTTTCTGAATATATTTATTTGATTATAAGGTTATTAAAAGAAGAATTCGAAGAACCAGATTGCTGCAGGATACCTAAAAGCCTAGGGCCTCTGCATCTGCCCTGGATTGCCTTATGCAGGTCACTTTGTAGATAGGGGGGTAGTTTAAATGTGGCAGTTTATCTGACCATGTACTCTGTACTGGCTGGTATAAATATTCTCTCATGCTACCACAATCATCGTGGGACTAGCTAGATCTTACCAGCATATTTGCCTGGTTACGTTGGATCTCTAAGTAATTAGACCAGAGAGAAATGCTGTTTGCCTCCAAGCAAGCAAGCATGGCTCCCTGATAACTCAAAGGCACCTAAAATACAAAACTACTGTGAAGTAGATGAGACTCTTGTGAAGGCTTGGAGAAATATTTAACTGGCATTAGTATTAGTTTTTGGTACAGAGACATGCCATCTCAGAAACCCCCTTCTCTACCCTATAAAAGGCATTTCCAGGCAGATCTTGGCTCAAGACATTAGGTGAGTTGCTGGGAGAAATTACCTGAGGGCATTTGACCCTTTCTGCCAGGGGAAGTTACATTTAGCTTATATCTCCCTCCCAGCTCTGCTAGGAGGCTTTGACTTAGCTCTGGGTCCTTGTAAACAGCCAGAAGGTCTCCTGAAGTTGATGCATTTCTATAAAGCTATTTTCCTGTTTTCATCTTCTAGATAGCCCAGCCCAAAGTGGGCCAGGCTGAGAAGTTTGGGTGGATTTCTAGCTATAAAATAAGCTGCAAGAAGAAAAGAAGCCCTTCTTTTTTTCCCTCCCTTTTTGCCATTTTCGCCTCCCCTTGGCTTTTTGCTTCTCCTTCCTCTCCATTCTCTGTTGGGCCTCAACACGTGGTGGCAGCCATCTTGGCCTACTTGTGGCTGGGGCCTAGCTGGGAACCCAGAGTCTGGAGGATTTCCCCTGCTCTTGGATTGTATATTGGAACCTGTGATAAAGTAAAGCCTCTTTTAAAACTGCATCGGATTCCTGAGTTTTCATCCATTCCTCGCCTGCTTCAGAGGTAGAAGGGAACACGCTTCCCCGGCACTGTTGGGGACCCCGGCAGAGTCCCTGACACCAGATAAAATGTATTTTTGTCCTTTTTTTTAATCATGTAAAGTCAAACAAAATGAGGAATGTTTTATTTAAGTTTTGATGAAACATGTTACTGCTTTTTGTTCTCTCCATTCTAAGGAGTAGAATGGAATTTTGAATATAATTGTATTTTTAATATAATTGAAAGTAAAATAAACTTGACATCAATGTCATTTAATTTGTATCATTTTTAAAATGAAAAATATATTCATATTTTAAGTTATAATTTTAATATTCATCTTAAATATTGCACGTAGTTTTCAGCTCCCCTTAACAATGACATTCATATAAATATAAATTTCTGTATGTCAGAGTTTGTAGATCCTTAGTGGCAGCAAAGTACTTAATTAACATTGATTATGAAATAATTTAAGATAACTAATTCTTTTGATAGTTAGTAGAAAGTTTTGAATTGCTTTTAAAAGACCACTCAGAATGAACATATTCCTAGTAATAGTTTTTTAAATACTTCCTTTTTTTTTCATGGGAAAAAGAAAGCTTGAAGGAGTCTTTCTTTTGTGGAATAGACTGAAAGAGACTGTAAAACTCTTCTGCAGCACCTAAGGTTAGTTGAAATGGGTGGTATTTTTGATTAGCAGTCACTGGAATCACAACATTATAATGATCAAAGAAAAGGTCACCTATGCGGTTCTTCATTTATGCTAAGAAATACTAGTGTCTATTCAACTTATTGTTGGAAATGGTAACGCCAGACTAGAACTGAGCATTGAATGTAGGCAAAGTGATATAAGGGACATAAATGATAACCCATATATATGACAAGCCAAAATGTGTAAGAGATGGGAGAGAGGGGAAGAGAGAGAGAGGAGGAAGAAAAGAAAAGAAGAGGAAGAATGCCTACTATAGAGGCCGACTGGGGACAGGGAAGGGAATCTGGGGACATTGATGGTGGGAAATGTGCATTGGTGGAGGGATGGGTTCTGCAACATTGTATGAATGAAACCCAATCATGAACAGCTTTGTAAATGTCTATCTCAAGATGTTATAGTAAAAATAATAATAAATCAGAAAAGAAAGAGAACTACTAGAGTCTCAAAATTTCAGATAATCAGAACCAATTTCCAATTTCTAGAGAGGTTTGATTAGAGCAGCTATAGTAGAATGAAAGGACACCTTTTCATTCAACTGCTGAAGGAAAGTGAACTAGAATAGGTTTTGTTTTACAGGACTGGTTACTAAACTGTACAAACACACACAAATACACACACCACTGTTTAGTAAATCTATATGTTGTAAACCAGAATGCTTTTTGGTTTAGTTCAGTCAATTTCCTAAATTTTTCTTGAATTTCTCAGATAAGAACAAGTTTAACTTTTATAAACCAGAAATCAGAAATTGCTGAATTTAAATGAATGCAGTCAATCATTTGGAGATCTCTATTGTGTTTTGATCTAAGAAAGGCAAATTAAACTAAAGATATTATACTAGCTAAGGTTATATGTAGTTTTTGTACCTGAAAAATATTTTCTATGTTCACAGTGTTTTTAAATACTAGGACAACTACTCTGTTGTAATTTGTTTTTATTATCCTCTTACTTTGTCTCTCTCTTCTCTGTCCCTCATAGACCCACACACACACACACACACACACACACACACACATACAACACACAGACAAATACACACACACTCTAGCGTTGTACTTTCTCTACTAAACTATGACATCATAAAGGCAAGAACTGTGGTTTATTACTGACTTATTTCAATATTCTTAGTTTTAAAAGTGGATGAAATGAATCTATAAATATGAATAACTTAGTGTCAAAGTTCCAAAGCATGCTCTGTTTTTATTTTTAATATCTGAGATCATCCATCTTTTTTCAAATTATAAAGCAAAAAATTTTGATAACTGTGCACACTCATATAATTCCAGTAATTTAGCACTGTTTATCTCCTAGTGGTGAGGAAATAAAATAAGATGTTTTATTAGTATTTTCATACTTATGATTAATTCAAGTTGATAATATGTAGAATATATTAAATGAGACCAAAGTGATTTAAGAACCTAAGACAATACTGTAATAAAATCCTGAGTGATAAAGCAACAATTATTTCCTACAATTTCCTGAGTGTCTCCTGTGTATTGAACTTTCTGTTAGATATTTCACATGTAATCTTTATATCAAATATGAAGGACACTTTCCTGTAAACCCTTTCATACTCAAAGGTGAGGCAAGAGTTTTCCCCTGTCCTTCATAGTTAGAGAAAAACTCCGTATATGTCAAAAACTTGATCACTTGATCACTTGAATCCCATTATTCATCAATTTCCTCGAGCAGGCGCCAGTAACATTTCCATTGGACCCTATCATGTGCCAATGTAGCCCAATGGCATCTGGTTGATTCAGGAATATGAAGAGCGTCAAACTGTTCCTTCAGGGTCTTGACAAGGAAGTCTGACCATCTTGCAGGTGGGCGGCCAGGTGATCTTTTGACATACTGTGGGGTCCAATCGGGTAAAAGCTCTAGTCCAGCGGTTGTCTCCAAATCGCATTACATGTCCAGCCCATCTGATTTTCGATGCCTGGGCAAATGAGACAGCGCCCCTGATTCTGGAATAGTGACAGAGGTCAGAACTCCGATTCCTTCTCTCACATGAGTGAGGCGTGATATTCCAAGCATAGCTCTTTTGATTCCCCTCTGGGAGACCCCAATAGCATTCTCATCCCTGCTTTCGTAGGGCCCAGATCTCTGAGGCGTATGTTAATGCAGGGAGAATGGTGGAGTCAAAGAGATGTTCCCAGAGCCCGAGGTTCTTTGTCTTTTTAGCTATTTCTTCTATGCCTTTGAAGGAATTCCATACCGCTCTCTTCCTCCTGCGCAGCTCAGGTTTTAGGTTGTTCATCATGTTGATTTCTCAACCTAGGGTACACATAACTGCTGCATTCAGAGATGTTTGTTCCATTGAGAGTGAATGGGGCCTCTGGAACTAGTTCATTTGTCATGAACATTGTTTTCTTGAGATTCAGCTGTAGACCTATCTTTCTCACATTCTCGGTCAAAGTCAGCCAGCATTTGTGCCGCTTGGCTAATGTTTGGTGTTATTAGAACAATGTCATCAGCTAAGCGGAGGTGGTGTAGTTGCCGACCATCTATCTTCACTCCCATTCCTTCCCATTCTAATTGTTGCATGATGTTCTCGAGGGTGGTGCTGAAGAGTTTTGGTGAAATGGTATCACCCTGTCTAACCCCTCTTTTCACATTAATGATCACTTCTTTGTAGAATGGTGAGATCCTGGTGGTGAATCCTTAACACAGCTCAGGAAGGATCTTGATGTATTGGGTTTGAACCCCTGGGCTAGGGCTTCAAAGACTGCTTCAGTCTCCACAGAATCAAAGGCTTTCTGTAAATCAATGAACGTGAGACAGAGTGGCATCTTATATTCCCTACAAACGTCAATGAGTTTGGTTACCGTGTGGATATGGTTGATTGTGCTGAATCCTTTCCGGAAGCCTGCTTGCTTGCATGGTTGTCCTTCATCTAGTGTTCTGCTAATCCTGTTCAGGATGACTCGTGTAAACAGCTTGTAGATGACAGACAACAGGCAGATGGGGGCGATAGTTGCCGATGTCGTGAATGTCTCCCTTCTTGAACAGTAGAACTATCCTGCTGGTTTACCATTGGGAGGGCACCTTGCTTTCAGACAGGTAGTGTGTGAAGAGCCAAGCTAGTGTATTGATGAGTACCGACGGCAGATTCTTCAGGTGTTCAGGTCTGACTTTGTCTGGGCCTGGTGCTGTTCCCTTCTTTACAGACGAGATGGCATGTGAGATTTCAGAAGGGAGAACGTTGGGAATGACATATCCATCCTGTCAGCCAGCATTTGTGCCGCTTGGCTAATGTTTGGTGTTATTAGAACGATGTCATCAGAGAAGCGGAGTTGGTGTAGTTGCCGACCATCTATCTTCACTCCCCATTCCTTCCCATTCTTATTGTCGCATGATGTTCTCGAGGGTGGCTCTGAAAAGTTTTGGTGAAATGGTATCACCCTGTCGAACCCCCTCTTTTTAACATCAATGATCACTTCTTTGTAGAATGGTGAGATCCTGGTGGTGAATACGTAATACAGCTCCAAAAGACCTTGATGTATTGAGTTTGAATGCCCTGTTTGGCTAGGGCTTTGATGACCGCTTCATTCTCCACAGAATCAAAGGCTTTCTGTAAATCAATGAACGTGAGACAGAGCGGCATCTTGTACTCCCTACAAACCTCAATGAGCTTGGTTACTGTGTGTATATGGTCGATTGTGCTGAATCCTTTCCGAAGCCAGCTTGCTCGCATGGTTGTCCTTCATCTAGTGTTCTGCCAATCCTGTTCAGGATGACTCGCGTATAAACAGCATGTAGATGACGGACAACAGGCAGATGGGGGCGATAATTTCTGATATCGTGAATGTCTCCCTTCTTGAACAGTAGAACTGTCCTGCTGGTTTTCCATTGGGAGGGCACCCTGCAACGGACAGGTAACGTGTGAAGAGCCAAGCTAGTGTAATGATGAGTACCGGACGGCAGATTCTTCATGTGTTCTGTGTTCCCTTCTTTACTAACGAGATGGCATTTGGTCTCTCCTGTGGGCTGCGCCTTGCCATGTTGCCGAATGAGCTCGAGAGTTTTTGAAAACATGTGTCCTTTTGTGTGTCCTTTCTCTCTCTGCATTCTTCGCACAATCATGGAGGTGCTGAACCAGTCGGTTGTATTCTTCATTAAAGTCGCCAATGATGGTATCTTCCCATGTTGCTGCAATGGTACCAAAGATTTCCCAGTTGGTGGTAGTTCTGTGAGTTCTCTTCTTAAACTTTGCAGCCTTTTCTCCCTGCGTGAGGTAGAATTTTTGCATGAAGGGGATGGTGGTCCAATCCTGTTTGAAATTTGGGGATGACAGCAACATCAGTCAGACAAAACCGTCGATTGAAGATGATGTGGTCAATTTCATTGCGGAACTGTCCACCAGGAGATTCCCATGTCCAACGTTTCACTTCAGCCTTCTGGAACTGTGAGTTCCCGACAAAAGTTCAAGTATGACATCATTGGTCTGACTGAGTAGAGGAGGCGCCAGTTGCATCATGCTGTATTAGACACCGGAGAAGAATTTTTTCTTGGAACATGCGAATTAAAGAGGCGTGTGTGCTCTTGGCTTCCTTGTCTACAGGAACATGGCCATCATGTCTGAAACTGATGATGATGGTTCTCGACACAGTTTTGTTAAAGAGTTATTTGGGAATGGAGGTCAAGGTCTTGTAGAAGGCCCTTAAACAATATAAAACAATGTTTTGCCTTCACTAAAGTTTGTCCAAAGCATAACATATATAGAGAGGATTTTCCAGTCTTATGTTGCAAATCTCATAGGGTACCTGATGCTCCATATTAATCTGAAAATTAACATTTATGGGTCAGCTGCATGCTAATTACTGTTATACAAGCATTTTCTCCATAGACGTTACTCTTATTAACATAGCTCCTTTTTATCGGTCCCTTGATAAAATTAGGTGCAGAACAAACCAAGCTATGAGCAAGATACATAGAGTTTTTATAAGGTGGGTCTTACAAAGCTAGAGACCAGTTTTCATTAGTGTTTTTACTAGTTAGTTGTTGGTGGAAAGCAGATCAAAGATATGCTAAGATCTGATGGATACTGCCTGTTAACACATACACAGGGTTTTCTGGCAGACTGTCTCCCCAATAGAGGTAGTATGTAAAATCCCCTAGTGAGACTCTTTTCATGATTACAGAAACACAGACACTGCTATCCTAGGTCATTTCCCTGTATCATATCTCCTTGTTGACTATAGCTAGCCTAAGATGGAGTCTAATGGACGTTGCTTGAAGTGCATTCGAAAACAGGTTTTTCCTGTGTTTTTATTACTTCAAAGCCAATAAGATCTTGTCATCTTGGGCTAGTCAGGAAGGCCGAATTTGCAGAATTGCAAATTGTAATACCTTTTCTTATCTCTAACCTCACCTAGATAGCAATCCCTGCAGGTTTGGCACCTAACTGCTTGTCCCCTTCCAATGTCTGTATAACCTATCTAAATATGTGGAATGCTTTGTAGTGTAAAACTATGCTATTCTTTGATGCCGTAGGTATATAAGAGAATTGTGGTCATTATGTAAGCTGTCAGCTGCTAAGATGAGCTGCTGTACCTCCTGCTGGTGATTATTAAAAATGAAAATTCATCTTGATACTGAATTCTCATCTCTGTGCCTCTGACCAACAGAGATCTTTCATTAACAGTTAGTTGTGTTATTTTGAATATGCTGACTAATTTCTTTGTGAGTTCTTATCTAAAACTTGGAAAATCATGTCATTGTTTTTCACATTGATCATGTCACAGGTGAAGAGATTTTCACCTCTGAGATTCCATGGGACCCCTTAAAATTAGCAAAGAAATATGATTGTTATCCAAATAGAGAAGCTTATGGAATTTTCAATCCTAAATTTGGTGGTATAATCAGAGCAGAGGGAAAACAACTCAATGTCAAAGATCTAATTTTCAACATTAAAGATTTTAATGTCCATATTTAAGATATATATGTTTGTCAGAAAGTTTGTGATAAGTTGATAAATTTATGCTCTTATTGATAAAAATTAATTATTATATGTCCAAGAGCCTTGACCAATGTTTCCATTTCACCACATCATTCTTCACCCTAACTCCTCTGTTTAGGTACTAGGATTTGCCACCACTTGATAACTTTTACCCCCATCCCATTTAGAGCACTTTTTAGAATTATGTTTCATTCATATAAAGGAGGAAGAATAATACCTGATTTTAGATCATTTAATTGGCAATCTTAATTTGATATGTAGTCTTTGCCATGCAATCTAATATGGCTACAAATTCAAAGGATTGAGATAAGATTATACTTGGGGGGTGTATTATTCTTCCATCCATAAAATTGTAGGATTATTGAAAAGAACTTCAAGGAAATTATTCTTCTTTTTTATAAAGGATAACTTAACCTGTTGGGAAAGCATTACTTTCTATACTTATAGTACAAATACGGAGTCTGCTCATCGAGTCTAAGGATTTGGAGTGGTATAAATGGTTCAACATTTTAGTGAACTGGTTATTTATTTCCTTCCTTGTTTCACCTTGAATAATAAAACATCTTTTTTTCCTGTCAAAATATTCTAAAATATACTTTATCCATGATGTCTGTTGTGATTTTGGGTATTATCTCTGGTGATTAGTTAGGAATAACTGAAATTCTTTGCTTAAATTTTTTTTTCACCTTCTGAATTCAGATTTATTTTGGTGGCAGAATCTGTCCCTATCTTAGCCTATAAAGGACAACCATAATAGAAATTATACAGATACTACCTCAGTCTTTATCATTTGAGTTTTCAGTGCCAATGGGAATTAGCATTCTTTCAGTCCTACTGGAGTTTATAGGGAAAGAGATAAAGTTCTTTTTTGTTTTTTTTTGCTTTTTGTGGGCCACACCCAGCTATGCTCAGGGGTTACTCCTGGCTCTGCACTCAGGAATTTCTCCTGGTGGTGCTGGGGAAAACATATCAGATGCTGGGGATCGAACCTGGGTTGACCACAGCAAGGCAAATGCCCTACCCACTGTGCTATCACTCTGGCCCCAGATAAAGTTATTTTTGTATGTAACAATTTTAATTCTCTCATCTTCATATATTTTAGTCTCCATTGCTTCATACAGTTTATTCCAGAAATTTTTTTGTTTTTTTTTTTAAATTTTTTATATTTTTTGCTTTTTTGGGTCACATCCAGGAATTCTCAAGGGTTACTCCTGGCTCTGCACTCAGGAATTACACCTGGCATTGCTCGGGACCATATGGGATGTCAGGGATCGAACCTGGGTTGGCCACGTGCAAAGCCTACCCTACCCGCTAGACTATAGCTCCGGCCCACCTGGAAAATTTTGTCATCCAAATTTCATTGAAAGAAAACCATCATTAGCAGCAAAATCTAAACACCAAGGGAAAGTAAGCCTTAATGAAGAATGGTATGGAGATTTCTCAAAATATTAACAGTTTTGCCAGATGATCCAGTAATTCTGTTACTCAAAATCTAAATAACATTAAAATAGTAATTCAAAAATATATATTTATAACTATGATACCAAGATAAATGTAGCTAAAATAAAAATAAAAATCACTTTTAACTACTAACGATAAGAAATTATAAATTGATCCTAAACACTTATCAGTATATTTGTACTGCTTTCTGGTATCATGTTTCTATAATACAATGATAAATATATTGTAAATAATTGTCATTGCTTGATTTATAAGTTATTAAATTATGAAAGTTATTATTTGATTATTAATATTCCTTCTAGGGCATGTTAGGGAATTTAGGACAATAAAGGGCATTTGGGTGAGCCTGATATGGGTTGAATGTCCTTTGAAGTGCAACAAACGTAAACTATTACAGTGACTTAAGAATAAAAAGAATACTCATTCACTGTAGTTAGGAGTATCATCTGGCTCTCCTTCAATAGAACTATCTTACAAAAAGTAAGAACAAGCTCCCATATGACAGAGCAATTCCACTTCTTGACATCTACTCCAGAACACAAAAGCAGTAGTTCAAAAAGCACATATGCCCAGCTATGTACATTCAACTGTACTGAAAGCCAGACTCAAATTCAGAATATATAAACAACATAAAAATTAAACAATCAGATAAACTAATTAACACATTGTGGTATATATACGTAATGGAATACTATCAAGATGTATGCAAGGATAAAATCATACATTTACTACAAACTTGGGGAATTGAAAGATATAATGTTAAGCAAAATAAGTGAGGATAAAATACATTATTTCATTTTTTGTCTTTTATTATGTTTCCATTGATGTTTGTTTTAATGATATGTTTTAGAATCTTTATTTCTTATTCTTCAATGATTGCATCTTAAACTATTAAATTGTTTGTTGCCTTTATGTCATAGATAAATAGAATTTCCCTTTTTGCTCATTTCATACGTTTTAAGTTCTCAAAATAATTTGAATATTAATAGATTTTTTCATTTATTTCATATCGATTTTTTTTAAATTTTTTATTTTTACAATTACAAAGATATACAATTAAAAAGTTCATATTTGGGTTTTGGTCATACAGTATTCCAGCACCCATCCCGCCACTGGTGCCCATCTCCCACCATCAACGTCCCGGTTCCCTCCCCTCCCCAGCCCTGCTCCATGGCAGGTTCTTTATATCGATTTTTTAAAATTAATCTTACGTTGTTTTTTCTCAGACTTTCCATTTTTAAAAACATGTTTTATTTTTCACATTAAGTAAATTAATTCTTCAAACTATTAAAATTTTGCTTTATTACAATAGTTTAAGATATTGTTCTTCCCTTAATCTTTCAGATACATTCTACTTTACACTAAAGATGCTAAAGTTATATTTTATACATAACTCTAATATGAAACATAACTTTAAAACATAAAGTGGAAAAATGTCTTGATTAATACCTACAGTTCCAACTATTTAATAACATACAATAATTAATAGAACTCAACCATTATAATTTAACATGCCATGACATATGAAATAGTTTTTGATTAATTCAACAAAACATATATCATATACATTGCAAAGCATGCCAATCTTATTAAAATATACACAACATAACTCTAATTTTTTATTTCCAGAATTCTCCCCTTGATCTTGTGTATAGACTATCTTATAAAACTACACTATGGTAGAGGACATTGTAAATGTATTTAAAACACAAACATTATTTAACATACAGAGAATTATTTCATTTTATATTAGAAATTTTATGTTTTGTTTTGCAGTTTTACCCTGCTTTTATCAGAGTACCTTTATCAGGAGTTTATCTTAGAATTTTTTAAACTCAGGACTTCTCTAGTACCACCTAATATAGATTATTGAAGACATTGTTGGAAGAAACAAAGTATTGTGGTACTACTCCTATTTGTTTATTATCTAATCCTATTCTACAGAATTCAGTGTATATTGACCTTTTGTATGCAATATAAAATGCTGAAATTCAGCTAGAGCAGAACAAAGATTTAATCATCTTACTGATTCTTGTTGAAAATGATTTTGCATCAGTAGGCAGATATTTGATTAACTATTAGAGACTAAAACTAAGTTGTACCTCTTGATAACAGTTTACTGATGCCATAATTTTAATTTTTTCTCACTGAAATGTAACCTCTCTTCCACTGAGGGTTTTAAAATGTTCATTTTAGCTAGAAATGGGTATTGGCTGGATATAAACTAAGAAAATGGAATCCAATATTAACTTACCATACAAACTTGGCAAAATAATTATACCATAACTACATATAATATATCAGATACTGTAATTGGCATTGAATGATCCAAGAACGTGTAAATAATCCTCTAACATCAATATGTTTTAAGTTTAATCATTATAAAAGGGAAATATGTTGGTACAGCTACAGGACTATAAACCAAATTTCTATTTCCTCACTGGTAAGTATTAATAAATAAAAAAGACAGAGCCAGAAAGATAGTACAGCAGGTAGTACTTATACCTTGTTCATGAATGGTCCTGGATTCTAACCATGGAACTACATGTGGTCCCCTAACAATACCTGGAGTTATCTCTGAGCAATGACCCAAGAGTAAGCCTTGAGTGCCATTGGCTATGGCCCCAAAACCAAAAAATTAAGAATAAAGAAAAGCTACAATAAAAGTCACTTAAATTCCAACAGTAGGTTGGGAAGTTAAGGTTTAATGCAGTGAATAAAACACTGGTTTCACGCAACTCACTCCAGTTTGATTCCAAGCTTTATGTTTGGGCTCTCAAGCATTGCCAGTATTGATGCCTGTAGACAGAGCCAGGGGTAATCTTAGAGCACCATTTGGGTATAACTGAAACACTCCCTTTTCCCTCCCTTCCACCACTTTTTATAGATAAATCCCATTTTTCTCTAACTCCTTTAATTTACTTTTACTCTTACCCATATTAAAATTTTAATGAAACAATCAGCAGAAGCATAACTGAATGACATTCTACTTTACACACCTTGATAATGCAAGTCTGTCACAGAACTTAAAGCATTGCAATAATCATCAAGTTCCTTAAAGTTATCGGAAAGCAAAAAAATGGAATTACATTTTCAAATTTAATGACTTTTTCCATTAGGTTTCAAATCTTATCTGAGAGCAATAAAATATTAAAACATAAAATAGAAAAAGAGGAAATGAATTGTAATATAAATCACTGGTAAAATTTAGAAAGTTAGAAAATGTGAAGCATTTAATGTTTCTTTTCCCTAAAGTTCTTTTTTATTATTAATTTATTTTTATTATAACACCATGAGATAGACATTTACAAAGCTGTCTTTCCTCTTTTCCTATTTTTAAAGGGATTTTCAATGTTCTCAAAGTACAGTAATTTTTTTTCCAGGTTTTTTTTTTTTTGGTTTGTTTAAATAATGGAACAGAGAAATGCAATTTATCCAGTGAACCATGAAATGAGTCTTGGAAGAATAAACTTCCTCTGAACATTTTGGACTTGTACTGTTTCAGAAACAATCTGTGTTGAGTCAATACAAGTTTATCCCACTTATAAGTATTAAGCTTCAGAGAAGCTTTATCCTGGTTTAACTACTCTTAGTAAGAAGCACTGAGTATATGCCTATAAAATAAGAGTTGACATTTAAATGACTTCTATGAGGTTGAATTTATAGTTACCAACTATACAATGTCTTATTTAGTTACATGCTATTTAACAATTTTATATTTTACTGAAACACAAAATGTAGCTAGTTAAAGCAGTGTCTTAATTATGGTTGTGCAAAGAAGCTAATAATTGCAATCATATATAAAAACAGTGAAATTGTTTAAAAAACTACTGAAAGGCTCTTAAAATGTAGGAATCAGAAACATAAAATGTTTTTGTGTTTGATTGTTAAGCTTACTTATAACTGTTGTTGAGTTGACCTGTAATTCTGAGGTCAGTAATATAAAGGAGTGGTCATTTCCAGTATTTTCAGTTCAAGGTGTACACGAGGGCAAGTGAGGCACTCGTCTTGCAAATATTCAAACCGATTAAATATTCAGCACTCAACATGAGCCCACAAATAGAATTGGTCCCTAAGTTTAGATTCAGGGGCAAACCCTAAGCACCAACTGGTGTAACTACCTCCCTGGAAAATAAGGGAGCATACGAAAAAATTCTGTTAGCCAGATATATTGAGAGCATAGTTCCTGTGAGAGACATCAGGGAAGCAGTCCAAAATTGGCCAGAAATTAGGGTGAAATTCTTCAAAAGAAAAACTATCCTAGAGCAAAATTTTATGTTACTATCGTGCTTTCAGTGTTTCCAAAACAGGTGAAATTTGGGAAGAGTGTGTATGCCAAACTTATGGTTCATTGTGAGATTGGGAAAAAGCAGAGAAACATCAGAGAAGTAAAACCTCAAAAAACTCTATATAAATTTTGTTTGATTTCATTTTTTGCTCTTTGGTTCTCACCCCTGCAATGCTCAGGGTTTACTCCTGGCTCTGCATCCAGGAATTACTCCTGAGATGCCGGGTTGAACCCGGTTGGCTGCATGCAAGACAAATGCCCTACCCACTGTGCTATCACTCCAGCCCAAATTTACTTGAGTTTGAATTCTAAACTACATGGTCTTAGTAGGAAGTTTTGAGCAGTTTAGCTCAAAAAATAACAGCTGTGAAAGAAAAACCAACTAGAGTCATGAATAGATATACTCCATAAGGGATAAACTTGTCTCTGAGTATTATTAGTTTTTTGGCTATTATAACAAATAAGGTCAACAGCTAATAATAGAAGAAGTTTGAATTTTTGAAACATGTTACTCACATGACCAATGGAACATGAACACAAAACCCAAATCAAGAAAAAAAAAGTAGTTCTCAGAAACTGAGTTGAAATGGATAAACATTAGAGTAGAGCAAAAAAGACTTCATTTTTAATGATATATAAAATACTACTTTGACATTAAAATTATACAAAAAAACGATTTAATGTTAATGACAAAGTATGAAATTTTTAAATTGAAATAATTTGAAATAGTAATCTATAATGAGAATTGACTAAAACTTAAAATATATCATATCATAATTAACAGACATTCTGTATCTGTAGGGTTGGCACAAAATAATTTTTAATGTTTGGACTTCTAGTATATGTGTATGCCTAACATTGCATGCTTTACTTAATATATATATGACTTAGGCTCGTGGGATAATATAGCAAGAAGGATGTTTACCTTGCATGTAGTTGACCTGGATTTGATTCCCAGAATCCCATATGGTCCCTCGAACAAAGCCAAGAATAATTCCCTGATTGCAAAGCCAGTAGTAGGCCATGAACATTGCCAGGTATGTCCCCCAAATAAATGAACAATAGATAGATAGATCGGATAGTGGAGAGAGAGAGAGGAGTAGGAGAGTGAGAGATGATAGATAGATAGATAGATAGATAGATAGATAGATAGATAGATAGATAGATAGATAGAGAGATGAGATAGATAGATAGATAGATAGATAGATAGATAGATAGATAGATAGACAGATAGAGATAGATAGATAGATAGATAGATAGATAGATAGATAGATAGATAGATAGATAGATAGATAGATGGATGGATGGATAGATGGATGGATGGATGGATAGATAGATAGATATATGATAGATAGATAGATAGATAGATAGATAGATAGATAGATAGATAGATAGATAGATAGATAGATAGATAGATAGATAGATGGATAGATAGATAGATAGATAGATAGATAGATGGATAGATAGATAGATAGATAGATAGATAGATAGATAGATAGATAGATAGATAGATAGATAGATAGATAGATAGATAGATAGATAGATAGATAGAACCGACTCGACTCCGCCTCAGGCAGCCTCCCTGGGGTGTGCGCTGGCCGGGTGGGCGCCTGGCATCGTGGCAGAGCCCCAGGTCTCGGCAGAAGGTGGAACTACAACCCCCCAGAAGTCCGAGCAGAACCGGAAGTAAACGGTCATTTTGAACTCTCACACTGGCCTGACTCCACCTCAGGTAACCTCCCTGGGGTGTGCGGCTGGCCGGGGCCGATGCGCCGCTTATTAATAGAAAAAACTAGGAAATTCAACACCAAGGGAAGGTAATACCCTCAAGAAAAAATGAAACAGTACACCAGAGGAATCTATCCCTGAACACCACAACTCCATGGGGGAAACAACACAGATCCCCAGCTCGAAGAACAGATGAAGGAATCGACCCTGAAGACTCAAAAAAGAATACAGATGTGCATGATCTCTCTGACAATGAAATTAGAGAAGAAATTGGTAAGATGTTTAAGGAGTTCAACTAAAAAATTGAGCAGATGTCCAATAAAATACAGGAGAACATAAACGAAGCAGTTGAAAGGGCAGTCAATAAACTACGGGAGGAAATGAGAAAAGAAATGAGAAACATGCAAATAGAAATATCATTGCTTAAAAACTCAGTAGACGAAATGAAAAACACAATAGGGGCTCTCAACAGTAGGATGACAGCAGCGGAAGAGAGAATCAGTGAGACTGAAGATGAGCTTCAGAAAGCACTCAGAGATCTACATAAGATGGAAAAAGACCAGAAAATGGAACAGCAATGAAACAGAGAACAATGGGATGAAGCCAGGCGGAACAACATAAGAATCATCGGAGTCCCAGAGGGACAGGAAATTAACCCCAAGGAAATTAAAACAGTTAAAAACATCCTGGCTGAAAAGTTCCCAGAGTTAAAGGACAAAGGCATCCAGATCCAAGAAGCCCGATGAGTACCAGCAAGAAAAGACCCTAATAGAAAAGACCCCAAGACACATCCTAGTCAAAGTAATGGATGCCATAGACAGAGACATATTTCTTTAGGCGGCAAGATCAAAGAAGGAAATTGTATACAAAAGGAGCATCCATTCGACTTTCAGCAGACTTGTCAGAAGACACCCTCCAAGCCCGAAGGCAGTGGTGGAATATAGTAAAAAAACTTAATGAAATGAATGCCTCAGCAAGAATTATTTATCCAGGTAAACTCTCACTCAGATTTGAAGGACAGATATACAACTTCTTGGATAAACAACAGCTTAGGAACTTTGTAAAATCAAAACCAACGTTAAAAGGAGGACTGAAAGATCTACTATAAGACGAGACATAACCCAAAAGAACAACCAACCTATAGAGAAAGATGGCACAAAATCCCATAACAATAATCTCTCTCAATGTCAATGGTTTAAATGCACCAGTTAGGAGACACAGAGTGGCACAATGGATCAAAAAATTGAATCTGACATTCTGCTGCCTTCAAGAAACACACCTGAACAATCGGAGCAAAGACAGGCTTAAAATAAAAGGCTGGAAAACAATCCTTCATTCAAACAACCCATCCAAAAAGGCTGGGGTAGCCATACTGGTATCCGTCAACATAGACTTCAGGCTGAAGAAGGTCAGAAGGGACAGTGAAGGTCACTTCTTAATAGTCAAGGGATGCATATATCAGGAGGAAATCACGCTATTAAACATATATGCACCCAAAGAGGGGCCAGCAAAATACCTAAAACAACTACTAATAGACTTCAAAGAAGACATTGACAGCAACACAATTGTAGTTGGAGACTTCCAACACTGCTCTATCAACCCTGGATAGATCAACAAGATTGAAACTTACCAAGGAAATACTGGCCCTTAAAGAAGAGATGGAAGAAAGAGGGCTGGTAGACATATACAGGGCATTTCATCCCCAAAAAGCTGAATACACTTTCTTCCAGACTGCACATGGAACATACTCCAAAATAGATCACATGCTGAGCCATAAATCATACCTTCATAAAATCAAGAAGATAGAAATTGTGCCAACTATTTTTTTCAGACCATGATGCACTGAAAATAGAAGTTAATTGTACACAAAAAACGGAGACCAATACCAAGTACCTGGAAACTAAACAGCTCACTGCTCAACAACCAGCAAGTCATAAAAGAAATCAAAGAGGAAATCCAAAGATTCTTGGAAACAAATGAAACTGAAGACATGAATTACCAGAACTTGTGGGATACAGCGAAAAGCAGTGTTAAGAGGCAAGTTCATAGCTCTTCAAGCATTCATCAGAAAAGAAGAAAAGGCCATCATAAACAGTATGACTTCACAACTTAAGATCTTAGAGAGTGAGCAACAAAAGGAGCCCAACCCAAGCAGAAAGAAAGAAATAATAAAACTTAGAGCAGAAATCAATGAGATGGAATGTCAAAAAACAATCCAGAATATCAACGAAACCAAAAAGCTGGTTCTTTGAAAAAATAAACAAGATTGACAAACCACTTGCAAGACTTGTAAGAAAAGGAAAAGAGAGAACCCAAATAATTAGAATCAGAAATGAAAACGGGGACATCACAACAGAAACCACAGAAATTCAAAAGATCATCAGAGATTACTATGAGAGCCTGTATGCCACAAAACAAGAAAACCTAGAAGAAATGGATAAATTCCTGAATTCCTATAGCTTCCCAAGTCTGCAACAAGAAGATTTGGAATACCTCAACAAACCTATCTCCATCGAGGAAATAGAATCGGTAATCAAAAAGTCTCCCCAAACACAAAAGCCCAGGTCCAGATGGATTCACCAGTGAATTCTACAAAACCTTTAAAGAGGACCTACTCCCAATTCTTTTTAAGCTCTTCAGGCAAATTGAAGAAACAGAAACACTCCCAAATAGCTTTTACGAGGCACATATCACCCTGATACCCAAAGCAGACAAAGATGCCACAAAAAAGGAAAACTACAGACCAATCTCCCTGATGAATACAGATGCTAAGATCTTCAACAAAATACTAGCAAATAGAATCCAAAGAGTCATCAAAAAGATTATACACTATGACCAAGTGGGATTCATCCGGGAATGCAAGGATGGTTCAACATCCGCAAGTCAATCAACATAATACATCATATCAACAAAAAGAAAAAAAAAAACCATATGATCATATCAATAGATGCAGAGAAGGCATTTGAAAAGATTCAACACCCGTTCATGATGAAAGCTCTCACGTAAAATGGGGATTGAGGGAACCTTCCTCAAGATAATCCAGGCCATCTATTACAAGCCCACAGCGAGCATCATTCTCAATGGGGAAAAAAGTGAAAGCCTTCCCCTTAAGATCAGGGACAAGACAAGGCTGCCCACTCTCACCACTTCTATTCAATATAGTACTGTAAGTACTTGCCATAGCAATCAGGGAAGAAATAGACATTAAGGGCATCCAGATAGGAAGGGAAGAAGCCAAGTTATCACTATTTGCAGATGACATGATATTATAACTGATAAACCCGAAACTCTATACCAAGAGGCTCCTAGAAATAATACATTCCTATAGTAGAGTAGCAGGGTACAAAATCAATACCCAAAAGTCAATGGCCTTCCTATATGCAAACAGCGAAAGAGAAGAAAGGGACATTAAAGAAACTATCCCATTCACAATTGCGCCGCAGAAAATCAAATACGTAGGAATCAGTTTGACAAAGAATGTAAAGGATCTCTACAAAGAAAACTACAAAACGTTACTTCAGGAAATAAAAGAACACTTGAGGAAATGGAGACACATTCCCTGCTCATGGATCGGAAGGATTAACATTATCAAAATGGTAATACTCCCTAGAGCTTTATACAGATTCAATGCGGTCCCTATAAAGATACCCATGATGTTCTTCAAAGAAATTGAACAAACACTCCTGAAATTTGTATGGAATAATAAAACCCCACGAATAACTAAAGCAATCCTTGGGAAAAATAAGATGTGAGGTATCGCTTTCCCCAACCTCAAGCTCTACTACAGAGCAGTTGTAATTAAGACAGTGTGGTATTGGTATAGAGACAGACCTGTAGACCTATGGAATAGAACTGAGTATCCTGAAACACATTCACAAATATACAACCACTTAATCTTTGATAAAGGAGCAAAAAATATTAAGTGGAGCAAAGAAAGCCTCTTCAACAAATGGTGCTGGGAAAACTGGGCAGCTACATGTAAAAAAATGAACTTAGACCTCCTTCTAATGCCATGCACAAAAGTCAGATCAAAATGGATTCTAGATCTCAACATCAGACATGAATCTATAAGGTACATCGAAGAAAACATAGGAGAAATGCTCTCACGACATCGAAACGAAAAGTATCTTTAAAGACGACACACCACTGACCAAGCAAATGGAAGCAAAGATAAACAAATGGGATTATATAAAACTAAAAAGCTTCTGCACCTCAAAAGAAATGGTGACCAAAATACAAAGACAATCCACAGAGTGGGAAAGGATATTCACCCAATACCCATCTGACAAGGGGTTAATATCCAGGATATATCAGGCACTGGTAGCACTCCACAAGAAAAAACAGCCAACCCCATCAAAAAATGGGGAGAAGAAATGAACAGAAGCTTCCAAAAAGAAGAAATTCGAATAGCCAAAAGGCATATGAAAAAGTGTTCTTCATCCTTAATCATCAGGGAGATGCAAATCAAAACAACAATGAGGTACCATCTCACACCACAGAGACTGGCACACATCCAAAACAGCAAGAACAACCGGTGCTGGCATGGATGTGGGGAAAAAAGGGACTCTGATCCACTCTTGGTGGGAGTGCCGTGTGGTCCAGCCCTTTTTGGAAAACAATATTGGCATTCCTCCAAAAACTAGATATTGAGCTCCCATTTGATCCAGCAATAGCAATCCTGGGAATATACCCGAGAGACCGAAAAACACATAGCAGAAACACTATCTGTTCTTCTTTATTCGTCTCTGCGCTATTCACTATAGCTAGAATCTGGAAACAACCTAAATGCCTGAGAACAGAGGACTGGCTAAAGAAACTGTGGTTCATCTACACTATGGAATACTATGCAGCTTCAGAAAAGATGAAATTATGAAATTTACCTGCAAATGGATGGACATGGAGACTATCATGCTGAGTGAAATTAGTCAGAAGTAAAAGGACAGATATAGAATGACTGCATTCATTAATAGGACATAAATAGATACCCGTGTTTTATTAAATGTGGGAAATGGTAATCGCAGATTAAAACTCACCATTGAATATACACAAAGAGACTTAAGTGATAAACTCTAAATATCTGCAGGGCTAGCCACAATGTGTAAAATAAGAGGGAGAGAGATGCAGAGACAGAGAGAGAGAGACAGAGAGAGAAAGAGAGGAAACTGGGGTACCTGCTATTAAGGCAGCATGGGGGTGGGCGGGAGGGGTGGGGTACATTGGTGGTGGAAATGGGGCACTGGTGGAGGGATGGATGCTGGTATACTGTATTACCAAGAACCAGTTAGGAACACCTTTGTAATTGTATATTTCACGGTGGCATAATAAAAAAATTAAAAAAAAAATAAAAGATTAGCAAAAAAAGATAGATAGATAGATAGATAGTAGATAGATAGTTAGATAGATAGATAGATAGAGTAGAAGTAGATAGATAGATAGATAGATAGATAGATTGATTGATAGATAGATTGATAGATAGATAGTATACTTTATATTTTTTTTCTAGAATTTGTAATTGAATCACAATGAGATATACACTTACAAAGTTTTCATGATTAGGTTTCAGCCATACAAAGTTCAATCACCTCTTCTTTCACCAGAGTATATTTCCTACCACCAATGTTCCCATTCCTCCCTTCCCCCACCTGCCTCTATTGCAGGCACTTCCCCGGCCACCCCCTTTCATTTTGGGCATTATGATTTGTAATACAGATGCTGAAAGATCATCAGATATTACAATACCATGCTGTTGTAATTCCTACTGCTTTGTAGTACAGTTTGAAGTTGAGGAAGGCGATGCTTCCTGTTTTCTTTTCCCCAAGTACTGCTTTGGCAATTTGTGAGGTTTTATTGTTCTATATAAGTTTCAAGAGTGTTCGTTTTATCGCTTTGAAAAATGTTATGGATATTCTTATAGGGACCTCATTGAATTTGTATATTGCTTTCGGGGTGAGGGAGAGTGGAGCCATTTTGATAGTATTAATTCCCAATCCATGTGTCTCCATTTCTTTGTGTCCTCTTTTATTTCTTGGAGTGGCATTTTTTAATTTTCTTTGTACAAGTCCTTTACCTCCTAGTTAAGATGATTCTGAGGTACTTGATTTTCGGAGGCACAATAGTGAATGGGCTTGTTTTTTTAGAATACCTCTTTCTTCTCTTTCATTATTTGTATATAGAAAAGACATGGACTTTTTTTATTGACTTTTGTCACCTGTCAATCTACTATATGAATCTATTGTCTCTAGAAGCTTTTTCATAAGTCTTTAGGATTCTCTTAGTATAATATCACGTAAACTGCAAATAGTGACAGCTTGAAACCTTTCTTTCCTATCTGGATGTCCTTGATATCTTTTTCTCTTGCCTAATTGCTATGGCAAGTAATTGCAGTACTACATTGAATAGAAGTGGCAGACTGTATAGCCTTGTCTTGTGCCTGATTTTAGAAGGAAGGCATTTATCTTGAACTTAGTGTCTCTTGTATTTTATTGAGTTTTTCATTCAACAAATATTCATGGAGCACATGCTCAGTACAAGACATGGTCTGTATATTCAAGATACATAGAGCAAACAGAAAAAAAGATTCTTCTTGGCGTTAATATTTTAATTAGAGGAATAAAAAATATGTATGTATGTATATATATACATATAAACACATTTTTTTATCACCATCATATTATCCTGGCTTTTTTCCCCACACTGGTGTTATTATGTCTTACTCTTGGCTCTGATCTTAGAGGTTATTCCTGATGGTCTCTGTGGGTGACCATATGGGGGTACCTGGCAATCAGAATCTGGTTGGTCACATTCATAGCAAATGCCATGCATGTTATACTATTTCTCTGCTATTATTATTATTAATTATCATCATCATCATTAATTAATAATGATTGATATTATTAATTATTATTATCACCATCATTATTACTGCCGCTCAAGGTGTTGCAGGTGTGGCTGCAATACCCAGCTACATTGGCAGGTGGCAGACAGGGAGACAGGCTTTTCTACACCCAGGGGCTCTGCCCCATGGGCCCTGGATGGTTGCTGGTCTGACATAGTAAAAAGACTGGCTCCCCTGGGATGAACGCAGAGAGCCATGACAGAGCCCTGAAAGCTACCCATGGTGTATTCAATAAGCTAAAAACAGTAACAATAATGGACCTCATTCCCAATGAATGGAGACATTCACTGGCGCCAACCTGAGCAAATGGATGAACAACGGGAAGACAAGGTGATACAAGTGATACGTTAACAAAAAAACTGTGGTTAAATATAAATCAACAAATATTTTCCAATTTTAATAGCAGAGAGGAATCAACATTTCACAGTGCTATATCAGTAGCCCCATATGGTGCAGATGTTAAGGTGAACGATTTGCATCAACAAATTCTAGCTGGATCTTGACATTACATGGTACCTCTCCCAGCAGAGTTGAATGAAGCTTTAGTATCTTCCATATCCAGCACCACCCCCCACAAGGCAGCACTGAAGAGAGAGCAGGAAGGACACGCCCTC
>JAJIBD010010109.1:0-55350 GCA_021461705.1 Cryptotis parvus | reverse complement strand
ATTCTGCCAGGAGTAAACCCTGAGCACAGAGCCAGGAGTAAACAGGACTTAGCTCCTGAGCATTTCCAGAATGTCCCATGTGCCCTCTGCTCCAAAGGAAAAAAAGCATTTAGGAAATTGGTACTATACACATCATGTCCCAGTTATGTGACTAATTACAGCAGAGCAGTTTTATGTATTTCTGCAGCCAGACTTCAAATAAATGGCTGGACTTTCCCAAAGCCGATACTAATTTTTTTAAATGGGGATAAAATCACAAGTAATTATATTTCTTTCACTAAACTACTGACATATTACATCACTTATTTTTTGTTTTTGCAGTGCTGGGGTATGACTCCAGGACCTCATATATATGAGGCACGTGTTCTACTTCTGAATCATATCCTTGACCCCCAAATTTTTCCCTAGTGTCTAGGGAATTGGAATTCCTCTCCCACTTGGGATGATTTATAATAAAGTTCAGTTATATTAAGTAATTTTTATCTTTATAAAAGGTGCTAGTTAAATAGTCACGGAATGTGTAAATTTGATTTAGGCTTTCAGGATGACAACTGTTGCTTAAAAGTAGTTTTTAATGTACAGCAAACTCTTGGACAGACATGTGGCCCCGCTGTCCACTCCTTTGCACATAAGGGCCCTAAGATATGAAGGTGTTCCTCATCTGGTTCTTTCTGTGTGTAGGTTTGTGGGGAAGTTGAGGTGTAGCAGCCCATGAAGGAATTCTTTGTTCAGGAGCCATCGGTCTGTAGCCCACCCTTTCTTATTTGTTCATTTCCTATAAAAAAAAAAAAAAAAACCCTTCCTGTGACTGGGCAGACACTGGTTGCTTTGAGGATGAGTCTGCCAGCATCTCTGATTGCCAGTGAGGTTATTTTCTTTTATTTTTATTTTATTTATTAAATCACCATGTGATACACAACTATAAAGCTGTTCATGATTGGGTTTTAGTCATACGATGTTCCATTATGCGTCTCTTCACCAGTGTACATTCCTCACCACTAGTTCTTTCTTGTTGACCTATCCAAAAAAAGTGCATAATTAGTTGGCCCTTCAACAGAAGTAATGGGAACTGCATGGATGCCTCCTTCCCCCTTTTTAAAAAACCTGTTGTTGTTTTTTTATCCTTCAGTCCTTTCCCTTTGTTGATGACAAAGGGATGTGGGGGGTGTGGGTTAGTGTCACACATTTCAGTTTTAGTACTTGCAGGCAGACAGTTGGTTACAGTATGCCGGAGATCTCACACACTTATAAACAAAGCGGAAGAGAAAAGGCTTGTTGGACCACTGGTCTTTATAATTAGTAAATTGTATTTGGTAATCTCATTGTGGTATCTCATTGTGGTTCTTTTATTCACTGTTCATTCACTTCTTTGTTCTTTTATATACCATGGATGAGTTAGGGCATTCAACATTTGTCCTCCTCCCTCTGAGGGAGACTTATATTTGTACTTCACTTAACATAACGCTTTTCTAATTGCATCCAAGTTGTAGAAGATGGCAGAACATGATCTTTTCTGTATGCTAAGTAATATTCTATTATGTATATAGACAATAGATCCAGTTATTTGTTGTGCATTATTTCCAGATCTTGGTTATTGTAAATAATACTGCAATGAAAATAGGTGTGAAAACATTTTTTGCGTTAATGTTTTTGTATTCTTGGAATAATTGTCAAATAATGGAATCTCTGTGGTAATTTTTTTTCATTCTGGGTCATACCCTGCGATACTCAGGGTTTACTCCTGGCTCTACACTCAGGGATTCTCCTGGCAGTGCTTGGAGGATCATATGGGATGCTGGGGAATCGAACCTGGGTTGGCTGCATGCAAGGCAAATGCCCTCCCCACTGTACTATAGCTCTAGGCCCCAAATAATGGAACCTCTGAATCACCTGAAATGCTCCGGGCCCCTTTCCACCTTACCACCCTAACCCCCAAGAAAACAGAAACAACCGTATTGGTGGGGATATGATGAGAAAATAATCATCATCTGGGTTTAGCCTTCATGGAGACTGAACATTGTTGAGGTTATCGATGGCTTTTTAGGTCATACCAGCAGATGCTCAGGGGCTAATCCTGGCTCAGCACTCAGGAATTATTCCTGGCAGTGCTCGGGGACCATATGGGATGTTGGAGATCAAACTCTGTTCTATTTTTTAAAGACTTCTTTAAAAAAAATTCCTAGGAACTAGAGAGATAGTACAGGTGTTAAGGTATACACCTTATATGTGGCTGACCATGGTTCAGCCTTGGCTAGCACATAGTCTGCTAGTATCTATGGGGTGTAGCCCTGTAAGCCCCAAACACTGATGAATCTGTGGAAACCCCAGAGTCATCAAGGTAATTCCCAGCACTGCAGGGTATGATCAGCGCTGGGTCCATAAACCTTCTCACAAACCACCTGCCTAGTCAGCTGAGGGTCATCAGGTGGGATCCCCAAGGTTTCCTGATCACCACTTGGAAGGACCTTCCCCCAAATAAACATTTTTCTAGAATCTTAGTATAGCATGTATGTAATTTAAAAATTCTGTTTTTATTGCTACTTTAAACTCTAGCTGGAGGTGTTATATTTTGCAAGTTTACTATTATGACCTACTTATCTATGTGTAGCCAAATTGTGCTTTGGCTCATTTAATTAAATTAATTAATTAATTATACTAGGCTGCTAAATGGCTAAATAATTTAATAAACTGACAGCATTATTTTCTGTCAGACTTATGCCAAAATGTCTTGGTGAAAAGAAATTAGTGAGACTTCTTAAGTTATTCTTCTGGGACTAGTTGGAGCAGTGTGTATGGTTGAGATACAAGGATTGTTTCTTTCATTCATAGACTATGGACTTTTGCAGATGTGTTCTTTTAGATGCTCTTCGCCAGGCATACTGAATGTTGTTCACTTTGTTTTCTTACCGTTGTCACTGCTGCATACCACCTGGACACGCATCTGTGCCACACAAACTTCAGCCTTATCTGACCTGCTTTCATCATCAGAAAAGTCTCAAAACCCTACAGCTCCATTTTTTTAATTAATATTTTATTACACCACCATGAGATACAATTACAACGTTGTTCATGTTTGGGGTTTTGGTCACATAGTGTTCCAGCACCCCTCCCTCTACCAGTGCCCATTTCCCACCACCAATGTCCCCAATTCCCTCCCCTTCCCATAGCCTGCCTAAATGGCAGGTTCTTTATCTCTTTTCTCTCTTTCTCCCTCTCTCTCTCTTCCCTCTCTTACACATTGTGGATTGCACTACCTACACTTAGAGGCCATCATGTACATTTTTTCTGCCTGTCTTCAATGCTCAGTTCTAGGTTGGTATTAGCCCTTTCGACATTTATTCGCACATGTTCCTTTCTCTGTCTTACCTAACCTCTGACTCCCACACGTTTGTGGTAATTTCCACCTTTGGTTAGACCTCCTGATCCATGTTTCGCTCCAACTCCATTTTTAATCCTTCTGATTACAATCCACTGGATTGTTTTCTGAATGTCTTGGTTGGACATTGTTTCTCCCTTTATACTGCCCATGCTGAACCCAACCTAAGCATTTTACTTAATATCTATAATTGGACTGGGCTACCTTGTATACTGGTTTTCTAGGACAGAAATTTTTTCCCCAGCTTTTTAGTATTTTTCTGGTATGAATCATGTAAGAGTTACTTAGTACTTTAATGTATTAAATGGCCAGTTATTTAGTTTGCTGTTTAAAATTTCTCTCAAGCTAATATGTCTGACCTTTTAAAAAAACATTTATTTTTTAATAGATGTTAAGAAAGATTGGTCTGACCATGCTCTCTGGTGGGAAAAGAAGAGAACTTGGCTTCTTAAGACACACTGGACATTGGATAAGTATGGCATTCAGGCAGATGCGAAGCTCCAGTTCACGCCACAGCACAAATTGCTCCGCCTGCAACTTCCCAACATGAAGTACGTGAAGGTGAAAGTGAACTTCTCTGACCGAGTCTTCAAAGCTGTTTCGGACATCTGTAAGACTTTCAGTGAGTGTCAGATATATTCCTCATGAACGTGGGGGGTGTGTGGTGGTGGCTGTGTGTGTGGGAGCGAGAGGACTGACATTTAACTTGTCCCAAAGAACAGGAATGAGTGAGTTGTCTGGTGTTTTGTTTGTTGCTTTTTGTTCTTTTTGTTTGTTCATTGTGTTTTGGTGGTGGGTCACACCTAGTGGTGCTCAGGGTTTAATAAAGCCACATCTGTGCACAGGCAGTGCTAGGGTTAGCTGTAAGAAAAGAACGTGCCGTAATTCCTGTGATGAGTTTTTATGTTTATGTGAAACTTTCGTTGTTTAGTTATTTGCTTTAAAGAAATCAGTTGGGTTAAGGTGGAATGGGAGAAACTAAAAGTTTATTTTCTTACTAAAAGTATATTAGCTACTTCGTATAAAACACTTCATTCTGATAATTTTTTGAGAAGGAAAGACACTTTTTCAGAGGAATGTAGCATCTACAACATTGTCTTTGCATTGTCACTCCTTGATTTTAGAAATTGAGCCAGATTGTGTCATTTCCTTCATTGAAGGCCTGACTCGGCTCCTAAGGAAATGACTCTGAGTGTTGTCTTCCTTAACCAGTGTACCGTCTGAACACTCTCGTAGTAATTCTATTTCTGAAATGAGATTACTTTTGGCTGACCTAGTTAGATCACGTGACTGGAAATTTTCAGGCATCAGAGAAAACGTAACTGGCCATTCCACTGATCCCTAGCTCTCCTGCACCATAGATGTAGAGAAGATTGATGTTGCTGTTTTGACCTGTTAACTCTGGAATTGCGGTGTTTTTTATGTTAGTGGAATTCTTAAGGGAAAAAACAAACCTATAAAGGCACACAGAATTATATAGCAATCTCCTAATTACTGTTATTTTTGAATGACTTTTATCATTTGCCAAACTTTTTTCAACCAGGTGATAGAAGTAAAGTTCTTGAGGCACAGTCTTTAAAATTTGTCTGAAGGAAGCGGCTACTGCCATAGGTTCAGTTTGTGTCTTTTCAGTAATTCTAAGATTAAACATACAAAGACATGGATATATCATGCAAGTATATTTATGTTCGTGCATAGTATGGTAATTCCATATTATGCCAGTGTGTTCTTAATGCAGTTTTCTACATGTATGCAAGAACTTCTCTGGAGTTTTACCAAGATGTAGAATTGCTGTGTCTGTCTATACGCATAACTCATTTCAAAGTACTGTCAAATTTCTCTCCCAAGTGTATGTCAGTTCACATTCTAGCTGGCACTGTTTGAAAACTTGTTTCATCAGATCATCACCATTTTTAGTGTTTTACTAGTTTTCAGTGTTTGCTTCATATTACTTTTTTTTTTTTTTTTTTGCTTTTTGGGTCACACCCGGCAACGATCAGGGGTTTCTCCTGGCTCTGCACTCAGGAGTAACTCCTGGCGGTCCTCGGGGACCATATGGGACGCCGGGATCAAACCTGGCCGGCATGGGCCGGCTGCGTGCAAAGCAAACGCCCTACCCGCTGGGCCATCGTTCCAGCCCCCATATTACATTTTTTTAAAATAGATTATTTTCTTAAGTCCATCAGCCACCTACGTTTTGTTTTGGGATTTCTCATTTATATAATTTTCCCCAAAAAACGTCCTACATTTGCTTTTTTGAGTAGTTCTGAGCTCAGAGAAGAGTGATCAGAAAGTGAAGCTCCCATCTGCCTGTGTCCCTACACTTAGCCTCTGTTTCCAACAGTAGACAGATGCAGATGCTGCCTTGGTCAACCTGTGTGGAGCATCATTATCTTTCTGAGTTCAGAGCTGTATTAGGATTCACCCTTGGTGCTTCCCACTATTTTTTCTCACTTTTTTTTTTTTTATCATGAATGAATGTTAAAAGTTTTTTGTGTCCTTTTCTTATTTATTGATATGGCCATACAACACTTTTCTTAATCTTTCAGTGTGATAGATTATATTTGGTAGTTGATTTTTAGATGTTAAAACAATCTTTGCAAATTTAGCATAATTTCCACTTGGTTATAGTGTAGAATTTGTTTATTTATTGTTGAATTAGATACAGTAATATTTTATGGGAAAATTTACTTGCAAATTGCTCTATAGCTTGCTTGTAATATCTTTTGTTTGGTATTATAATAGTGTTGGCCTTAAAGAATGAATTAGAAAATATTTTATCTGCTTCAATCTTCTGAAATGTTACTATAGTATAATTAGATTTTTTATCCTTTGGGACACACTGGGCAGTGCTCAGGGTATTACTCTTGGCTCTGCACTCAGGAATCACTCCTGGTGGTGCTCCGAGATCTATATGGGGTTCTGGGGATCCGACCTGGGTTGGGCATTCAAGGCTAGTGCTCTACCTGCTGTGCTATTGTTCTGACCCCTTATAATTTGATTTTTATATGTAGATATATAGGAAATAAATTCCTTGATGTGGATCTTTATCATGATACTTTGATTGTAGTGTAAAATTAAATAAATGTAAAGACATTAAAATAATGCATAACAGAAGAAATGATCAAAATGAAAGTTATGAAATAGAGAAAAATTGTATATAACTGACAGTGGTTTGATATTCACAATATATGATCTTATAGAACTCAATAGGTCTATAAGAACTCTTATAAGAATTATAAGAGTTAAAAACTCTTATAAGAACTAGTTCTTATAAGAGTTGTGGGGCCGGAGCGATAGCCCAGCGGGTAGGGCGTTTGCCCTGCACATGGCTGGCCTGTGCCGCCCGGGTTCGATCTCCGGCGTCCCATATGGTCCCCGAGCACCGCCAGGAGTAATTCCTGAGTGCAGAGCCAGGAGTAACCCCTGAGCATTGCCGGGCGTGACCCAAAAAGCAAAAAAAAAAAAAAAAAAGAGTTGTTATAGTTCAGTAGTTAATAAGATAAAATTATAACTTAATAAATGTAGTTCAGTAAGATAAAATTATAGTCCAATAGTTCTATAAGTTCAATAGAAGTCTTAAAAGAACTCCTATCAAACTCAAAAACAAAAGTTAACTCCAAAAATCCAGTTTAAAAAATGAGCAAAGAGCCTGAAAAGTCATTTTTTCTAAAGCAAGTAGAGATGGCCAGCAGGCATCCTAAAATGTATTCAAGTCATTAAAGAAACGCACCTCAGTTCACTGTCTTCTTAACTTACTGGAATGCCATCATGATAAAGACGAGATAACAGTTGCCAGTGAGGATGTAGTAATAGGGAGCACATTTTTACACTCTTGATGGGAATGTAAATTGATGGAACTGCTAAAGAAAACAGTATGGTGACTCCTCAGAAACTTAAAAAAGGACTTCCGTATGATCCAGAATTCCACTTCTGGGAATATATACAAAGGAAATGAAAAGTCTGTGTTGAAGAAAGAATTGCACTGCCAGGTTCATAGCTGCATTATTTATAGTATCTAAGATACAGAAGCTATTTTAAGTATCTATTGATGGACAGAGGAGTAGATAAAGAAGCTGTGGTTAGTATACGTGTACACACAGAGACATAGAGACATACAGGACATTATTTATTTGGTCATGAGAAGGGAAGTCCTACTATTTGTAACAATATGAATGGACCTTTAGGGCATTACATTAAATGAAGCAAGTCAGACAGGAGGCAGGTATTGGACCAGGGAGAAAGTTCAATGAGCAAATGTGTGTGCTTTGGATGTGTGACACCCAGGTTCTGTCCTGATGCTGCTGCATGGTCTCCAGGCACTGCCAGAAGCATCACTGCCATTGAGGAATAAACTCTGAGCAGTGCTGGGTGTGATGCGCACATGTGCACACACACGAGAACAGAAATTAGATACTGTGTGGTGTCTGATACGAGCAGAATCAACCAAATATATTAAAAGGGCTCAAAGGTGAAGAGGTCTGGGTAGTGGGTGGTGGGGACGTCTTTGAGCCTTGCACTGACTGGATGACTGATTTGCTGACAATCTCTGATGGCACCTGTGGATCTCCTGAACACTACTTGGGAGGTCATCCGCACTCCCAATAACTCCTGCCCACCATAGCCAAAGAAAAAGAGATAATGGAAATAATTCTAAGTTACCTGGCAAATTATCCAAATATGTTATATCAAATACCATATTCTGTGTTTATGGATGTAAAGTAATAGGATTTATAATTTGGATCCAGTGTAAACTAGTGATAGTAGGTGTAAAAATAATTCATTCACTTTTTGTTCATCTGTTTTGCTTTTGTAAAGAATCTGTTGGGGAGGGATAGAGAAGTACTCAGAAGCAGTGCAGCAGAATCCGGATTAACCTGCTGTGAAGAATGCGTTCTACCTCTCAGGTGCCTTTAACCCCAGCTGAGTTCATCGCATTCTTGCCCAAAACACTATTTTCCCTCTTGCCTACTCTGCTCTCAGAATGCTCCATAGCAGTGAGAGCGTGGGTTTTATTCCTGTATCTATGTTAGTATTATTGTAGCAAGACAATAATGATATAGACATCTCGAGTCGAATACCAGAAACTTGGGAGTCTTTACCACCCCTGTCCCTCACCTATATCTCTCTCACCAATCACCTGGAAGTTTTCATTTTTGCCTCCAGTGTCTTAGATTTTTCCACAGCTTTGCAGCTCTGCTTCTCTATTACTGATAGACCGCGCCACCGTAGTCTCCTGTCTACTGTGCAGTCACCTTCTACATGGTATCCTTGATTCATTCTTGTTCTTCCCACTACACTGTTCCTATAGCAAGCAAGTATTTGAAATTTTCATCTTTCAGCGGAGCAATAGATTGAGACTTAAAAGTTTTATATAATGAAACTGATTTCATGCCCCTTTTACCAAACAAGCTGAAATCACTTCCCACCACTTTCACTTTTAGTATTTGATATTCTGTTCTATAATTGTAAATAGTGTGCTTAATACTGTTACTTCTGTGTTTTACCAGTTTTAGACATCTGTTATTTTCTTTTACTCAGCTTTTAATTTCCCCTTTTATTGTGATAATTATGATTTTGGGCTAAATCAGTATCTATGTTTTTAATTTTTTCATTTAATATTTTGTTTTGGGGCCACACCCAACTATGCTTGGGGTTTATTCCTGTATCTATGTTATTATTATTGTAGCAAGACAAATATTTTTAATTCCTGAACCAGAATGTGTAATTTTGTATTTCCTACCTTCCATGTCTTTATGTTTATTATTTCCTTGCTTTCAGCTTATATCTATGACTGATTTACTGCATCTTACAATTTTTGGCAATAATTTATTCCCTCTTCTCCCCCCTTAGATGTTTTCTCGGGCACCTCCATTCTCCTCTTGATCTGGGGTGAATGCTGTGGGCCAAGTGGTATAGTCATTTCCTTCATCGTGGTCCAAGGAAAATATTTTCTCACCTCATATTCGATTCATTTTCCTCTGTTCATTGTGCCCTTATTTTGGTGGGCCTTAGCCTCTAGTTTTTTTTCTATTGTACATCACCCAAAATGGGGTGAATAAAAGAGACAATTTTGAGATGTTCATATCTGAAATTTTTTTATTCTATTTTTTGATAGAATTGTTGAAAATTATTTTCTTGGGGCCAAAGATTTAGTGCTGTGGGCATGGCACCTGCCTTGCATGCAGTCAACCCCAGGCACACCATATGGTCCCCTGAGAAGTAGTAATTCCTGAAGCCAGGAATAGGCCCTGGGCACCACTTGGGTGTGTTCCAAAACAAACAATCGTTTTCCCTCAGAATGGAAAGTTCACTTGTGGTTTAGTTTGTAGAGTTGCTGTTTGAGTCTTGGTATGTTCTTACTTTTTCTTGTTGCAATTTTATTCTTTTTTAAAACAAAATTTTATTGAGCTAGTACAGGTTCGTAACATTAAGTTTCTTGGGTACAGTATTTGTAACTCATCATCTGTATACAGTGCGTGTAACTGCCAGCAAAAGTCTGGTCTTCATCTGTCTCTCTGTATACATTGAGCCTCTTAGCCAACTTCAGCTTTATATTCAAGCCCCTTTTCTACTGATGAGTACAGTTTCTCACGTGAAAGAAAGTATGTAATTTTTTTTTTAAATTTTAATTTCATTGTGCCATTTACTTAATCATGGTTGTGGTAAGTGATAAAACTTCATTCTTTTTTTGTGGGTGAGTAATAGTATTTCATTGTGTGCTTATATGTGTTGTGTATGTTTATGCACAAATGCACCTAATACACTCCATTGATCCATCCATCGATATATATATATATATATATATATATTATTTTTTTTTTTTTTTGCTTTTTGGGTCACACCCAGCAATGCTCAGGGGTTACTCCTGGCTCTGCAGTCAGGAATTAATCCTGGCGGTGCTCAGGGGACCATATCTAACCAGGCCAGCATGGACCGGCCGCATGCAAGGCAAATGCCCTACCTGCTGGGCTATCGGCTCTGGCCTATCCATCGATATTTTAATTGTTTTCTTTCTCCTCCTTCCAATCTCCTCCTCCCTCTTCCTCCTTTTCAGGTATTTGGGCCACACCTGGCAGTGTTCAGGACTTACTCTTGTCCCGCTGGAAGGGGTCACTGTGGCAGGGCTCAGGGTATATGGTATGCTGGGGATGTAACCCAGGTTTGCTGTGGGCAAGGCAAGTGCCTACCTGCTGTACTAGTGCTCCTGCCCCTTGTTTTTCTTATTTTGGCTATTACGAGTGTTACAGTGAACATAAGGGGACAATTTTTAATTAGTCATTTAAAATTCATTCATTCATTCATTCATTCATTTTTGCTTTTTGGGTCACACCCGGCAATGCTCAGAGGTTTCTCCTGGCTCTGCACTCAGGAATTACTCCTGGCGGTGCTCAGGGGACCATATGGGATGCGGGGATAGAACCCGGCCAGCATAGGCGGCCGCTTGCATGGGCCGCCAGCATGGGCCGGCTGCCCTATCCGCTGGGCTATCATTCTGGCCCCTTAAAAAAATTTTAATAGAAGTAAAATACCTAAATCATTCAGTGGTTTTCTTTTTTTCTATTTTTTTGAGGATCTCCATCATGTTTTGCCACCATAGTTGTGCGAGTTTACATTGTTCCTTTTCTTTGCATCCTTTCCCATAATTATTTTTAATCCTTTCTTCATAATAAGCTTTTTATGAGTTATCATCCCATTGTTTTTTGATTTACATTTCCCCAATGGTTAGTGTTGATGAATCTCCTTTGATGTGCCTGTGAACCATCTATATTGTTCATTTTTGAGAAATGTGTATTCAGGTCCTTTGCCCAAGTTTTTTTATTTGTTTAGTGAATTGAAACAGTTTTATTTTGATAAATATGAGGAAGGAGAGACACATGTTGAAGAGTGAACACGGACTACTCCAGTGGGGAGGCAGAGGATAAACCTCAGGTTGAGAATGCACCTGCCCATGTATTTAAATTGGGTTTTGTTGTTTGTGTTTTGCTTATGCTATTTACCCCTTGTCAGATTATCGTGTATAATGATCTTTTCCGTGGAATAGTTGGTTGTTTGATTGTGTGTGGCCCATGTATTTAAATTGGGTTTTGTTGTCTGTGTTTCGTTTGTAATTTTTACCCCTTGTCAGATTATCATGTACAATGATCTTTTCCATGGAATAGGTTGGTTACTTGATTGTGTGGGGGGGGCTCCTACCTGGCAGTGCTCAGGGGCCACTCTCAGTACCGTGCTTGGGGTCATTCTTAGTGATGCTCAAAGGACCATTTGGTGCTGTGGATCAAACTTGGACCTCCAATATGCAAAACGTGTACTAGCCCTTTGACTTGTCTCCCTGATCCTAGTAGGAGAGCAAAAATACTATATTATCCAAAATATATAAATATTATCCAAGTGGAAAAAAAATTGCTGTTTGTTTGGCTAATTTTTTTTTCTGTGTGGAAGTTTTGTTGTTTGATGATTCTTCTATCTTTAGGTATTCTTAATTTTTATTTTTATACTTTCTTTGTAGATGGTTTTTCATTCTGGAAGGTTTTAAGATCTTCTCTTTTCCTTATTATTTCATAATTTTATAATACTTTGTCCTGATTCCTTCCCCTTTTTTTCCCTCTGGTCTCTATTAGTTACTATTTAGCCATATTTGTTTGTTTGTTTTTGGTTTGGGACATACTCAGGGCTGACTCTGCACTCAGGGATCACTCATGGCAGGGATTGGGTCCACATGGGATGCTGGGGACCAAACCGGGTTGATAAGTGCTTACTTGCTGTACTATCACTCTATCCCCTATTTAGTCAGATACTATTTAGTCGGTTCTTGGGTCAGTTTTTTTTTTAATTTTTTTATTTTTACAATTACAAAGATATACAATTAAAAAGTTCATATTTGGGTTTTGGTCATACAGTGTTCCAGCACCCGTCCCTCCACCAGTGCCCATCTCCCACCACCAACGTCCCCGGTTCCCTCCCCCTTCCCCAGCCCACCTCCATGGCAGCTTCTTTATTTCTTTCCCTTTCTCTCTCTTTTTCTTTTCCTTCCCTTCCAGACTATGGATTACAGAACATACATTAAAAGGTTGTCATGTGTATCCTTTTGCCTCTATTTAATGCTCAGTTCTAGGTTGGCATTAGTACCCTCGACAATTATTAGCACACTTCCATTTTCTGTCTTACCTACCCTCCTGACTCCCACACGTTTGTGTTAATTTCCACCTTTGACAAGACCTCCTGATATATGTTTCACTTGACCTTGGATATTGGTATCATAATATGTACATATATAGTTATGCCATGCAAATAAATGCAGTCATTCTGTATCTGTCTCTCTCCTTCTGGCTAATTTCGCTCAACATAATCTTCTCCATGTCCATCCATTTATAGGCAAATTTTATAACTTCATTTTTCCTAACAGCTGCATAGTATTCCATTGTGTAGATGTACCAAAGCTTTTTATCCAGTCATCGATTTTCGGGCACTCTGGTTGCTTCCAGATTCTGGCTATTGTGAATAATGCTGCTATGAACATAAAAGTAGGGATGGTGTTTCCACTGCGTATTTTTGGTTTCCCAGAGTAGATTCCCAGGAGTGGTATGGCTGGGTCAAATGGGAGTTCAATTTCTAGTCTTTGGAGGAATGTCCATATTGTTTTCCAAAAAGGCTGTACCAGCCGGCATTCCCACCAACAATGGATGAGTGTCCCCTTTTCCCCACATCCACGCCAGCACTTGTTGTTCTTGCTCTTTTGAATATGTGCCAGTCTCTGTGGTGTAAAGTGGTATCTCATTGTTGTTTTGATTTGCATCTCTCTGATGATTAGTGATGATGAGTATTTTTTCATATGTTTTTTTTGGCCATTCGAATTTCTTCCTTGCTGAAGTTTCTGTTCATTTCTTCTCCCCATTTTTTGATGGGGTTGTTTGTTTTCAGTCAGTTTTTTTTTTTAAATCTGAGCTGTTTTGTTTCTTTAGCTGTTTAGAGCCACTCCTGGCTGTGAGTATTCTGTGCTTAGGGCACACTCCTGCTGGGCCTCGGGACCCTCTGGGATACCAGAGATTGAACCTAGCTATGCTGTATGCAAGACCCAGCGCCTTCCCCACTGTACTATCTTTCCGGGCCCCTTATCTAACTTTCCTATCTCTTCTGCTGAACATTTTTATTATGGCTATCACTTGAATTTTGTTTTATATTTGAATCTGAATTATTACCCAGGTATTCATGAACACATTTAAGATTTGTTTTGTGGACTTACTAAGTCTCAACAACTTTTAGAAGAAAGGACCCTTTCCTGTCTTTGTGATGCCTATTTGTGTCATAGATATCATTGTCTTATTAATTTCTGATAGTTATAATTAAGAATTTGCTTTATTCTTCTGTTTTCTACATTGCTCTGAGTCCTGAAATAGTTTATTTTGTGTATGCGGAGTAGGAGACATGCCCAAAGGACTAGGTTCTGTGTGCAGTGCTCAGGGGACCATATATAGTGTCCGGTATCAAACCAGGGTCAGCTATGTGCAAGGCTCTACAATCTATCCAACCCGTGTTCTTTTCTTCTGTCAGTTGATTTGTTTCATTTTAGAAACTTTGCAAATTCTCCATTGCTGCCATAGCAAGTTAACATCATTTTAGCAGCCTAAAGCATAATGAATTTATTACCACATTTTCTGTAGGTTAAAAGAGACACTAGCATAGATCACCTGGGACCTCTGCTCAGGGTCTTAGGACGCCACAGTTAAAGAGTTAGAATGGGCTGTGTTCCTTTCTGCCGACTGAGAAAGACATTCACATGGTAGAATTTTGAATTCTCTGTGGTAAGAGGACTGATACCCACCTCCCCCTTCTCCGCCAGGGGGCATCTTTAGCTTCTAGAGTTCTGTTTCCCTAATTCCTTGATTTATGCTCTTTCCTGCATTTCCTAAGCCAACAACAGCAAGTCTCATCTTTGTTACTCTTCTAATCTATCTGGCTTCTCCTCTTATCGGTCCTGTTTCACCACAGATGTCCTTCCTGTTTCTTTTGCATTCCTCTTCTGTTTAGATTTCATGTGATTACATTGCACCCACTTTGAATCCTGTGTAATCTCCCTAAAATGAGTTGATTAGTAACCTTAATTCCACTTGAAAAGTCTCTTCATAGTGCTCTTTAGATTAGACTGTGATAGTGTAACCAGGGACAGGAAATGCAAGGAAATGTTTCTAGAATTCTACCTACCACAAAGGTCTTTCTCAATTGCCTGTTGTCTGTTAATACATTTAAGGATTGGACTCTACAGACCCTACCAGGGAGCTGTGTATTGAATGGGTTTAGATCTCCTTTCTCTAGGCCTTTAGGCATGGGGTATCTAAATGTTAGCATCCAAAAGATCCTTTCCTTGGGGCTGTTTAGATTCTGTCTTGTAATGAATTCTAAAGGACGCTTGTTAATGAAGGAATATGGATGAAAGAATGAACAAAGGCAGATGAAATTTACACAAATCATCTATAAAGGACATAACTTTATTTTTTTTTGAGGGTAAGAGGCTTTTATTGATACTGTTCATTAAAATATTCATCACCAGAAACTTAAGATGCATTTCGTGTTGCACGTAATCAAGCTCATATTGCTTGGTGGAGTTTTTTTTTTTAAATTAAACATTTTATTATACCACCATGAGATACACAGTTACAACTTTGTTCATGTTTGGAGGTTTCGGTCACATAGTGTTCCAGCACCCGCCCTCCACCAGTGCCCATTTCCCACCACCAATGTCCCCAATTCCCTCCCCCTCCCATAGCCTGCCTAAATGGCAGGTTCTTTATCTCTTTTCTTTCTCCCTCTCTCTCCCTTCCTTCTCCTACACATTGTGGGTTGCACTACATACACTTGGAAGCCATCATGTGCATTTTTTTGCCTGTATTTGATGCTCAGTTCTATGTTGGTATCAGCTCTTTCGACATTTATTCACACATGTTCCCTTCTCTGTCTTACCTAACCTCTGACTCCCTCACGTTTGGGTAATTTCCACTTTTGGTAAGACCACCTGATATATTTATGAAAAGGACATAACTTCTGTATACAAAAATGAAGATTGGCTGTACACTTCCTAGTTTTCTTCTGAGCTGAAGAGTTGAGTGTGGGTGTTTTGTTTGAGGGGCCACACTTGGCAGTGGTGCTCCAGGATCACAGAGCACAGAGGGGGACCATATGTGGTGCCAGGTGTCAAACCAGGGTCAGCTACACGCAAGGCTGTACTTCACCTTAACCAAGGTTATCTATCCTTAACCACCATAATATCCTCCTTAAACACTACCCTGTTGCTCTGGCTCCTCAGATTTATTTTTATTTGGGTCACACATAGCCGGGTGTGACCCAAAACAAACAAATAAAAATAAAAAAATATTTTTATTTGTGATTTATAAACTGGGTTTCATGTATGCATAGTTGCAATACCCCACCATCCACCAATGTCCCATTTTCCTCCACCATAAATTTATTTTAAAAGTAAAATATGAATATTTTACCTGAGAACCTTCTTGTGTTCCTCAATCCCATGATTTAAGAAATACATGGCATATTTATAGACATTTTTACCAGATTTGCTTTTTTTTACTTGATAATAATATGTTTATTTCAAATGTTAACTTTCAGTGTCATATAGAATATTACTCTGATGCAAAGAGAATCTTAGACCATAATGCTATAAAATTACTCAAAAGACAATCTTTGGGGGCCAGAGCGATAGTCCAGTGGGTAGGGCATTTGCCTTGCACGCGCAGGCCCTGCACCGGCCCGAAGTTCAATTTCCGGCATCCCATATGGTCTCCCAAGCACCACCAGGAGTAATTCCTGAGTGCAGAGCCAGGAGAAACCCCTGAGCATTGCCGGGTGTGACCCAAAAAAAGCAAAAAAAAAAAAAAAAAAAAAAAGACAATCTTTGTTATTGAACTATAAAATTTAGCATTAATGTAAGAGGATATTTTGTTGTGATGTGCCCATTTTTAAATGTATTTTTAAAAAAAAACCTTGCTTCATTTCTTATAAGGCCCATATGTGATTCAAATTCTTAAATTCACTTATTTTATACGACAGAGTAAACAAAGAAGTCCTGAAAACTTTTATCATAAAAGATCATTCCCCATATGTAAAGGGAATTGGTGTGCTGTACTTTTTTTGTTCATAAAGGATCATTCACCGGGCCAGAGCGATAGCCCAGCAGGTAGGGCGTTTGTCTTGCATGAGGCCGGCCCATGCCGGCCTGGGTTCGATCCCGGCATCCCATATGGTGCCCCAAGCACCGCCAGGAGTAATTCCTGAGTGCAGAGCCAGGAGTAACCCCTGAGCATCGCCGGTGTGACCAAAACAAACAAAAAAGATCATTCCCCATATGTAAAGGGGAATTGGTATGCTGTACTTTTTTGTTATTAAATGAAATAAAAATTACTTATTCACAGACTTCACGTGCAGCTAATTACCTTCCTACTTTAATTGTTGCTCCTGCTGTCACTGGAAAATAAGAAGTCACCTTTATTATTTTTTTTCCTGTTTTGGGGGCCACATCTGGTAGTAGTTATGCTTACTCCTGGCTTTGTGCTTGGAGCATATTCTTGGTGGACTTGGGACTCTATGGGTGGGAATGGAACTCAGATGAGGTGCGTGCAGGACAAAGGCATTACCCACTGTGCTGTTTGCAGGCCCCTAAAGTGTCCTTTTTTTCTTCCTTTATTTTCCTTACACTATCAAGTTCTCAAGAAGTTGGAACTAGAATTACCTTTATTTTTTTTTCTCAGCTGTGATATATTTCATGTACTAGTTTCCATCGTACATTGTATCACTGTCTTCCCGTTCATCATCGATTTGCTCTAGCGGGCACCAGAAACATCTCCATATGTCCTGTCTCAGGCAAGTAGAGCCCAAGGGCCCTTTCTTGCTCCAGGAGCATAAAGAGCCTCAAACCATTCCATCAGGTCATGGGAATGAGGTCTATAATTGTTACTGGTATTTGGCATCTCAAATACAACACAGGTAGATTGCCAGGCTCTACCGTGGGTAGCATACTCTTGTAGCCATCTAAAATCCCAGCATTTATTGATGAACTGCGCGGCAAAGCGGCTGCCACGATCCGGGCTGTGATAGGCTGGTCTGCTGGGTAGAGTTCTGATGAGGGGGAAGTCCGAATGTGGAAAATGGAGGCCCCTCATGGAGTAGGGGGTCGTCTGGCTTGTTTTGAGGCTCTGCTGGGGTGGCAGGCCAGGGCTAGAACCTGCCATCCCTCCCGGGCGCCTCATGAGCGGCTGGGCACAGGGAGAGCCAGTAGCAGCTCTGCCTCATGCCTGTGAGTCTCTGGATCAGCATACCTGGGCCGGATTTTAAAAAAAAATACTGCTGCAGGGTGTATCTCGATGAGCCCTGCTGTGATAGGCTGGTCTGCTGGGTGGATATACCAAGTCCTTCTGTACATTGTAGCAATTCAGTATTTGTAAGTTGCACTAAAAAATTACTTCAGTTGGTGTATTTTCTGTTCATCACTTTATCTTTTATATCTTTTGTAAACATGCTGCTAAAATCCCTGAATAGCTAAGAGTTTCTGGGAGTGTGACCCAAACATGTATTTTTACTGTTGTTATTTTTAACTTCATAATCTACTCTCATTGGCAGGTCTCTGAGAGCTCCTTTATCTCGTTCTGACTGACCAAAAAGTTAGTGTTTATTCATCTAGTAACACTAATAGCTGGCTTGGGAGCTGGACAGGAAACGACCTAGGACTAAATATCTTGGCGAATGAATCATGTTCAGTGATTCTCAAGTAGATGGGACATACCAGAGACATTTGGGGCCTCTTTCAAGTTATGTCTTATTTTCTCCTCTTCTAATAAACTTGAGTATGGTGAATATGACAGAAGCATGTCATTGCTCTCTTGTATGATTTCATGTCCTTTCATACTTTTTAAAATGTTCCACCATATACCAGAACACGATTTACTTTCAAACAATGAATGGTGTAAAGATGACTAACATTACCCCTTCTAAATACTAAAGCATTGAGTGTTCATAGGTTTGGAATTTTTTAGTATCTTGCTCCCTATGTGCCAGTGATGGACTTTAACTTCAAGGGTGCACTGAGAATTAAAAGTACAATTTGTAAGTCATTAGGTCTAGGTCTCTTAGCACATTCAGTATTTGAAAAATAATCTAACTAATGTTTGTTTGTTTGGTGGGGCGGCACATCCAGCAATACTCAGGCTTTACTCCTGGATCTGCATTCAGCGTTAACTCCTAGAGGGCTCTTGGGAGCATTAGGGTGCCAGGCATGGAACCCAGGTTGGCTCCATGCAAGATAAGTGCCCTACCTGCTAAACTATTGCTCGGATCCTAGAAATGATTATTTTCTTAGTTGTGGCTCACAAGTGATACCTGAAATACCTTTTTTGAGTTTCTGAATCTGTATAATCATAACAATTAGCACTGATATATCAGCCCACCCAAATTATTTTTCTCATTGATTTCTTCTAGTGTTAACTTCTTTATATGTTGCTATAGGAGAATGAAGACCACCTTTGATTTCTTTAAAATGGCTTAACTTTAGCTGAAGAGTATGCATTAGTATTATTAACATAAATCAGATATTACTGGAAGCTTTCCATCAGCTCCCCCACCACACCCCCAACACACACACAGTTTTTGTTTAGTTTTTGTTTTGGTGTCATACCTGTCAGACTTTGGCTCTGTACTCGGAAATCACTCCAGGCAGGCTCTGGGACCTGGAGTGTTGGGGATCAAACCCAGGTTAACTGAGCGCAAGGCAGGAGGGAGGGCGGGCGATAGCCCAGCAGAAAGGGCGTTTGCCTTGCACAAGGCTGGCCCATGCTGGCCCGGGTTTGATCCCTGCCATCTCATATGGTCCCCCAAGCACAGCCAGGGGTGATTCCTGAGTGCAGAGCCAGGAGAAAACCCCTGAGCATTGCCGGGTGTGACCAAAAAAGCAAAAAAAAAAAAAAAAAAAAAGAAGGAATTAGGATTTTTCTCATTGATTTCTTCTGTGCATGTTGTTTCTCTCAATGATTATGCCCCATTAAATGAGTAGTTATCTCACAGACACGAAAATGCCACATTTTGTTTGACCATTTGGGTTGCTTTAAGTTTATATTAATAAAGTTATTAAAATAATGGCTTTTAATTTTTTAAGTAATAAAATGAATTGTATTAGTTTTAGATATATTTACCTTATTAAGACACTGCTAAATGGTTGTTTGGGGGCACACCTGACGGTGTCCAGGACTGATTCCTGGTTCTCCACTCAGGAATCACCCCTGACAGTCTTGAGGGACCATATGGGATGCTGGGGAGAGCCGGGTGCGAGGCAAATATCCTACTCATTCTACTATACTCCAGCCCCTAAATATTTTTTAAAATTACCTAATTTCACATTCTTACCAGTTTGGAATGAGTTCCATATCCTCAGCAAAACTAGTAATTAATACTTACAAACTACTCTGATGAGTGTATAATGCTGTTTCTTGGTTCTGGTTTGTGTTTCCCTGATTGATAATGATAAGCATCTCATCTTAGTATACTTAGCTATTCTTGTGAATGTATTTTGAGAACTACTTTTTTATATCTACCCTGTTGGTCTGCTTATTATTGGGTAGTGTGGGGTATTTATGTTGTGAATCTAAGTTCTTTATCAGTAATATACACATTGAGAGAATACTTTGTCCTCATATAGAGTATGCCTTTTGCTTTTTTTTTAGTACACTTGGGTAGGGGTAGGAGTGGAGAGTGTGTATGTGTTAGCAATTGAATTCAGATCTAACATATAAGACCTGTGCTTTACCTCTGAGCCATGTCTCCAGTTCCACCTCTTTATTTTCTTAATAATGCCTTCCAAAGAGCAGATTTTCTTTTTAAATACAGGACATTGTGTTGGAATCTTTGCTTAATTTTCTCTTAGGTCTGTGAGACCCTAAGAATAAATTTTTTCCATATTGTGTTAAATTAGAAGTGCTTTAAAGATACTTATGACTCAGCACTTTTTTTTTTTTTTTTTTTGGGTCACATCCGGGGTTACTCCTCTGACTCTGCACTCAGGAATTACTCCTGGCAGTGCTTGGGGGGCCATGTGGGATGCCAGGCATCGAACCCGGGTTGCCACTTGTTCAGCACTTTGAAAAGGTTTCCTTTTACCCTCAAATTGCCATTACACTTTGTTCAGAATAATTGACCACCTACATCTGGGTCTATTTTCAGTTCCTCTTTTCTGTTACATTCATGTAGATGTCTTATCATGTAGCCAATAATCGCTCTCTTCCTCCAGGTAGGAGGGATGGTGGAGTATATGAAATGTTATTGTCACACTTTAAGATTTCACTATTCCATTATCTTATTTTCATACAAATTTTATACTCAGCTTTTCAGACCTGTATAAAAAAAGTTGAAATTTTACCAATTCCATTGAAACTGTAGTTTGTCTGAAGGGAGATTTAAATTCTTAATTCTTGGAATTCGTGTACATGGTATGTAATGCATGTAATATATAAATATACATATTTATTTGAATTATCTGGTTCCTTTCATTACTTTCATTTAACCTTTTAATCAGACTATGAATTGAATAAGCACAGAGACATGTAATTTAGTAGAAAAGTTTGAATTGAAATTTGAAATTATACCAGCTCTTAAATATGATATGAAATATATACATATATGTACTTCCTTTATTATGTGTAGCTAATGACATGGATAATTAATAAAGGCAATTATAGGAAGCTTAATTTCTTATGGTTTTAAATAGAAAATTACATATAAATAAAAATTCTGTTTCTGTTTTGTAGCAAATTATTATCTTTCCATTTTCAGATAACTACATTTATTAGATGGCTATGGATTCAGAATACTTTGATAAATTTTATTTTTATTGAGGTAGCATTGGTTTATGAGTGTAAATGTTTGTTTTAGGGCTACAGTATTAGCACACCAGACCCAGTAGATTTCCACCACCATCCATTGGACCCTTTCAGGTCACCTTCACTCCCTTAGGGAATACAGGTCTCTGGTCAGAGTCCAGCTTTATTTTTATCAGACATATCCTTCGCTTTGTTACTTCATATGAGTGAGATCACCCAACATTTATTTGGTTTAGAAGAATACTATGGTTCCATCCATGTCATAGCAAAAGGCAGAATTTCATCTTTACTTATAACAGACTCATATCCATTGTGTATGTATACCACATCTTTATTGATTATTTGTTGAGTAAATGGGTTCTTAGTAGCAGTAAATAGCATGTCAAGGAATACCAGTGTGCAGTGCATTTTTTCAAATCGGTGGTTTTGTGTTGTCTGAATAGATATTTAGGAAAAGAATTGCCGGATTGTTAGATAATTTTTTAAAATGCCATTCTTAAGTTTTGCAATAATATTTGGCAGAACAAATATACAGAACAGGAAATTACAAATATAGAAATGGATTAATAGACATAGAACAAAGTGTTTACATTTTGTTTTGTACTGGGATAATTCATTCTTGTCTTAACAGATATCAGACATCCTGAAGAACTTTCTCTCTTGAAAAAACCCCGAGATCCAACAAAGAAAAAAAAAGAAAAAGCTAGATGATCAATCTGAAGATGAAGCTCTTGAGTTAGAGGGACCTCTTATCACACCTGGATCAGGTGAGATGGGCTTCTGAGTGAGCCAGGTCTTAGTGTGGAAACCATGAATGGATGAACTTTGAATGGAACATAAGTTCAGGAGAGTGGACAAGTGAAAAAAAATCTCTTCGCATCGTTTAGCTCAGGCATGAAATTACCTCTAGAGTCTGTTCTGGACAGATAATCGTATCAGGTGTTAATACTTGTGACAATAAAGAGGAAGGTTGGCCCTAAGCTTAGAGAGGCTTAGTTATTTGCTTTGTAGAAATTGGACAGTAGTGTTTAGTTCTTCTTTGCTGAGTTCCATAAAAAATTATTACTTCTGTCAGGTCACTTAAAATCTTTAAGCTTTGCATATGCTGGTCCTGTACCCCTCTAGTTTTTTTCTTGCTTAATTCCTATGCTGATGATTTCCAAATCTGTAATAAGTGGAGAATAGGGTTTTTTTTTTTTTTTGCTTTTTGGGTCACACCGCGATGCTCAGGGGTTACTCCTGGCTCTGTACTCAGGAATCACTCCTGGCAGTGCTCGGGGGGACCATATGGGATGCCGGGATCGAACCCGGCCTGCACAGGCTGGCCGCGTGCAAGGCAAACGCCCTACCCGCTGGGCTATCGCTCCGCCCCGGAGAATAGTTTCATATGACAAAAGTTGGGCTAAAATAAAAAGAAAACCTGCTGAATTGAAGAACATAGTTACACACAGTACATCAGATAAGCAGTGTCCAAGATACGCAATGCATATCTCACAGCTCAGAAACAAATCCAGTAACCCTGTCAAAAGATGGGGGAGAAGAGATGAGCATTTTCATACAGAGGACAATAGGAGAGCCAGTAAACAAAAAAGTGTTTCTCATTAGGTAAACACAAAGTGGCAATGAGCTATCCACCTCATCAGTGAGAGGGGAAGTCAAAAAGCCTGGAGGAAGTATTGCAGGGATGTGCTGGTAAAAGGAACACGTCCTTGTTGGCGAGAGGGAAAGTTTGGTTTGGCCTCACCGGAAAACAGAACGGAGATTTCTCTAAAACACAAGAATAGGTTGAACACCTATGTTTACAGCAGTGATGAGTGTACTAGGCTATGGAAGCAGCCCAAACATTCAATAACAGATGAATGAATAAAGATGGGATCTAGCCGTTTACTGCAACTTGGATCAATGTGAAGTAATGAAATAAAAAATCAGTCAGAGGAAGGGCACTTTCTAGATGATCTTATTCAGCTGTGGCATAAAGAAAAGTGAAACAAGGGAATGGACAATAGCAAATGATAAAAAGAAAACACAAAAACAACTCTTGGTCCTGAATTACACAACTTGGAATAGCAGGGAGGGGGACGAGGAGTGGGGGGTAAAGGGGATGAGAAAAACAAAACCATAAATGTTAACAGTATTGTAAGCATGTGACCTAAATGACAGTCTTTTTAATATATAATTGAGAATGACAGTTATAAGGCAACTTCTGTTAAAATACAACAGTACTCTCAGCTAATAGCTTACATGGGTTTTTAAACATTTACAGCAGGCAGCCTATGACTAGTATTTGTATAACTCCGTTTCTCGTACTTACAACTGGGTAGGGTTTTTTCCCCCCATGTTTAGCAAACTCATATTTTATTGCTTACTAAGTATGCTGCTTTATTTTACCCTGTATTTTCCATGCTTCAAATGTTTCTAACATAAGTTTGTTGGTGTTGCCATTGAACTGAGACTTTAAAAGAATTAAAAATGCACATAGCCTCTGACCTAGCTTTTAGAATTGGGAAATAAGTGCAGAAATGTTTGTTAGAAGCAGTGTTTGCAATAGTAGTGGTGACATCAGAAACAGAACTCAGAATAAATGTTCACCAACTTGGTAAATAAGTTACAATACCTTGGAGGCAGTGTGAGTAGCTGTAGCTGCACTCTTGATTTATAACTTGGCTTGCAACTTCATAGCTCTTGACATTATGCAAGTTATTTAATCTTTGCCTCAATTTGCTCCTCTAAAATGAAAGTAATAGGTACTGAGAATAAGTTGACTACTGCATTAGTGTCTAACAAGATTGCTGACAGTGACATGTAGGACATTCAAGTACAGGTTATTGAAAGAGGCTTGAGTATGTGATTGTCTATATTAATTTTGTGTGGTTTAGGGGAATGTATTTTCTGTTTTAGAAAAACTTTAGAGAAAATTGTCAAATTCTAACTTCACTTAATTCTGAGTATAGTTCATATTAGGATTGAATTTTGAATATTCAGATGTAGTAAAAGGTAGATTTACTAGATCCTTAAACAGTAAGAAGATTCTGTGTAAATAATAGTATTTTCCATATTTATTTATATGTATACTCTCTACAGCAGAATTTGTCTTTGGCAAGCTGTACTGAAGTTTTGTTCTTGGTCATTTTAAATAGAACGGAGATGTTTAAAGTTACCTTTCACGTGTGTCCTGTAGTTCAAGGTTCTAACATTTTAAAACTGTGGCTAGGGGCCAGGGAGGTGGCCCAGTGGTATAGCTCGTGCTTCGCATGCGGGAGACCTGGGTTCCATCACTGGCACTGCAGAAAGGCAAACCATCACTGTGTATCTTGTATTGTTCTTTAAAGTTTTTAAAAAGTGAATTTACAGCTCACTTTGTTGCTTATTTATGTTAAGAATTTTATAAATTGCATTGGAGTAAACATTAGAAGAACATGTTTCAGGAACAGACTAAAATTCCCTGTGGTCAGCAAGAGAGTTTCTCTCTAGTGCTCTCTTCCTAGCAGGAGGCTTTCCCCATGTGTTCTCTTCCTAGACTGTGTCATGACAACTACAAGTCTCGCATTACCCCCACTTTTCCCTATGCAGTTGTTTCTGTTGCTGAAAGGATGGGTGTGGGAAGTTAGAAAGTAAGGAAGCTAGTTCTGTGCATATTCCTAAATTTGTTCAGGAAAGCAGCCATTCTTTTCCATCACCCATTGCAGTATGATACTCATTTATGATTTTTAAATTATAACTTATGGACAGAAAGTGGTCAGAATGAGGACTCTGGAGGTGAGGCAATTTTACTTATGCATAGCTGTTTAATGCCAGTAAATCACAAGATAAGTATGCTTCCATTTATGAGTTTAAAAAAAATCTATTTTCTTTTTCTCATTTTCTTTTCAATCTTTTTGTCTCTGTCTTCTATTGTTGCCTTTCCTTTACCTTCTGAATTCCTTTCTTTCCTTTCCTATAGGCACTGATGTTCTTTACATTGGCCCTCTGAAAGGTGAGACTTTCCACAACTAAAACCAGAAAGTGTTGGTCTGTCTGCTTCAGCTAGATCTTTAACTTGCCTTCTAAATCTCTTGAGCTGATTCCCACCACGCCCACAAATTTCCACCAACTTAATTGTATTCATTTGCATTATTATTACATGTTCTAATATAATGCAAATAAAATTCTAATTTCACGTTTTAAAAGCAGGTTAAAATCATGTACTAAAGCTTTTCTTTCAGAATGAAGCTTGAGCTTCACAATTGCTTTATGTCACTACAAACATACATTGTTGAAAATTAATACAATGTTAATACTAAGGACCTATTTTTCATTGTTATTTATTAGGAAGCATATATTCAAGCCCAGGACTTTATAGTAAAACAATGACCCCCCACTTACGATGCTCATGATGGAAGCCCCTTATCACCGACTTCTGCTTGGTTTGGTGATAGTGCTTTGTCAGAAGGCAATCCTGGTATACTTGCTCTCAGCCAACCTATCACATCTCCAGAAATCTTGGCAAAAATGTTCAAGCCTCAAGCTCTTCTTGACAAAGCAAAAATCAATCAAGGGTATGTTTTAAATTATATATATATCATTGAAGAATTTCTTCAACTCTAGCTAGTAGAAATATTTTATTCACTGTCTTGCTTTGTTCCTCTGTTCTTACTAATTCGTCCAGGTGGCTTGATTCTTCAAGATCTCTTATGGAACAAGATGTGAAAGAAAATGAAGCCTTGCTGCTCCGATTCAAGTATTACAGCTTTTTTGATTTGAATCCAAAGGTACCGAGGGTTTAGCGTGCTCGCTGCGTTTTCCATTTGCCTTTTTGTTTTATTTGAATGTAAGGAGTCATTTGTACATAGCAAGTCTCAAATGCTATAGGCCTCCAAAGCTTTAGACAGAGACATTTATATTTTAAGTTTATTTTTATTAGATTAGAAGCATTAAAAAATTTGATTTTTGAAGTTATAGATACTGTGATTTTTTTAAAAGTTATTTGATACCGCACAGTTAGCAACATTTTAGTTTTGTTTCTTTTTACACTAAAATTGCCTTTTTAGAGACAGAGATAGTACAGGGGTTAGGGTTCGTACCATGCTTTGGGTCGATCCTGGTTCAACCCCAGTACCATATGGTTCCACAGGCATCACTGGGTGCCTTTAAGCACCATTAACTGTGGCCATGGGCATCCCTGAGCACTGCCAAGGTGACCATATAATCTGGGAAATCCCTAGCACTGTGGGTCCTACGCAAGACTATTCTTCAGGCCTTCACATTGAGTAAGATGCTAAAAACTAACGGTCCTGGTTAGTTTAGCATCATGCTGAGGGTTCCCCCAGCTCAGGAAGGGAAAAAAAAAATCACCTTTGTCATTGCTTAAAAACAAATTTAAGACTGTTCCTTCCTGTGTAATAGCCAAACACTGTACTATGTTTTCACTGTTGAATGATTAGTGTCACTTGTTCTACCGAAGGACTTTGCTTCATGATCAGATTTAAGTTTGGGACCAAAGAGGAAGTAGAGCACTGGTTTGCAGGCCCTCACACCAAACCATTGGTTCTGTATTGCCATACCAAGTATTGCTGGGAGTTATCCTAAGTCCTCCAAGCATTGCTGAGGGTGCCCCTTTGCCCCATGTCAAGTCCTCCATAAAAACCTAGAGTATTTTCTTTTTTTTTTTTTTTTTTGGGTCACACCCGGCAATGCTCAGGGGCTACTCCTGGCTCTGCACTCAGGAATCACTCCTGGCGGTGCTCGGGGACCATATGGGATGCCAGGAATCGAACCTGGGCCGGCAGCCGGCAGGCAAACGCCCTACCCGCTGGGCTATCGCCCGCCCCAAACCTAGAGTATTTTCTCCAGAAAACCCAGTGGCATAGATTCTTGGATCCTTTGGCTTCCATGTCACCCTTCAAAGGGTATCTCATCCTTTCCATGTCTGTTTTGGTCTAGATTTTAATGTATATCTTTATTAGCTGTTGAGATAATCAGTAAATAGTGGAACTATTAAAAATTTCAAATCCCTGGGGCCAGAGCGATAGCCCAGCGGGTAGGGCGTTTGCCTTGCGGCTGGCCTGTGCCAGCCGGGTTCGATCCCTGGCGTCCCATATGGTCCCCCGCGCACTGCCAGGAGTGGTTCCTGAGTGCAGAGCCAGGAGTAACCCCTGAGCACTGCCGGGTGTGACCCAAAAAGAAAAAAAAAAATTCAAATCCCTTTCTGGCCACACTGCATTATACCAAACTGTTTGGTGGTCACAATTACATGCTTGGAAGGCTGTACTGTATCTTAATATTCTAAAATAATATTAAGACTATGATTTTCAATAAAACTAGATAATTTCAGTAGCTTTTAAGTCTTTTCACAAGTGTATAAATCCTCTGTTGAATTCTTAAAACAGCTGTTCCCATAAAGCTGAACACTGGGTTTGATGCACCTTTCCATAGTGAGGCAGATGTTGCCCCTAGTAAATTAGTCTGACAAGTTACAGCAACAATCCTGATAGCATTCTGTCCTACTTCAGTGACTTTAAGTTGGGATACATTTCCTTGGAAAATATGTACATAATATTTTATTTTTAATATAATCTTGTGATTTTTTTTTTTTTTTTTTTTGCTTTTTGGGTCACACCCGGCGACGCTCAGGGGTTACTCCTGGCTCTGCACTCAGGACTTACTCCTGGCGGTGCTCAGGGGACCATATGGGATGCCGGGATCGAACCTGGCTGGTATGGGCCGGCGCGTGCAAGGCAAACACCCTACCCACTGGGCTATTGCTCCAGCCCCTAATCTTGTGATATTTTGATGTCAATTAAAATGGAAAATTCTATATTATTGGTAAAGATAGATAATCCTATTGACATCTCTATTACTCAGTATTTTAAATAAATTTAAAAAAGTTTTTCATTAAAATGAAATTCCAAGTTTTCAAACATTTTAATGTGTCTCTTTTGCAGTATGATGCAATCAGAATCAATCAGCTTTATGAGCAGGCCAAATGGGCTATTCTTCTAGAAGAAATTGAATGCACAGAAGAAGAAATGATGATGTTTGCAGCTTTGCAGGTAATGGGAAGTAATAATAATCTGAACTGGGGGGAAAATAATCTGAATTGGGGGAAAAGAGTAGGAAATTATTTTTAAAGAAGTCAGCAATTCCAGTAGCATATTGATAAAGTGTATTTTGTTGTTTCTTATCCACGTTTAGTGGAGTACTTCCTAATTACATTTCTGTATCCTGTAGGAGAAAAATTGCCCTCCCATCTTCAGATGTTAATTAGTATAAATTGGCCAATTTCTTCTTGGAAATAAATATCTGTAAAACTCATACTTTTGAGGGGGACGGAGGCGATAGTACAGTGAGTAGGGCATTTGCCTTGCACACGGCTTACCTAGGTTCGATCCCCAGCATCCAATATGGTCCCCCAGCACCGCCAGGAGTAATTCCTGAGCAAAGAGCCAGAGTAACCCTTGAGCATCGCCAGGTGTGACACAAAAAAAGAAAAACAAAAACTAATACTTCTGAAACAGTGTGGACAGTAATTAATACCTTTTCAGGTAAAGATTTAAAATAAAACTTCATAATCTTTAAGAAGCCGTTAAGAACCCTGTCTTGGAGGCATCTTTGAGCCCACTGAGTAGACATCAGGGGCAAAGAACTGGGAAAAAAACATGGACAAGAAGTTTTTTGATGAAATCGAAAGGTGATAGACATATCAAAGGAACAGCGAATCTTGTGATAGATGACTGTGTGGAGAGGGCAGCAGAACTATACTGGAATAGTGCCAGGAGGAGGGCACAGTATCTCAGAAGCCCTGGAGGAAGAGTGTAGACAGCGGTTGTTTAGAGGTCAAACCCTTTCCCATGTTCCCATTTTATTTCCTTAAACAGATTTTTACCCCACATGTGATTCTTGCATACCAATAACTTTAGGGTGCCACAAATTAGCATTCTTAGACTCGGGGTCTGATAACTAGATTATTTTCCTTACATTTCAGATGGCTGAGAAAGATTTTGCTAAGTGTTCTAAGATTGTGGTGGAATTCTCACCTAAAGCCTTAAATGTTCCTTAAATAATATATGTAAAGGGCTGGAGCGATAGCCCAGCGGGCAGGGCGTTTGCCTTGCACGCAGCTGGCCTGTGCCCGGCCTGGGTTCGATTCCCCGGCATCCCATATGGTCCCCCGAGCACCACCAGGAGTAATTCCTGAGTGCAGAGCCAGGAGAAACCCCTGAGCATTGCCGGGTGTGACCCAAAAAAGCAAATAAATAAATAAATAAATAAATAAACAAACAAACAAATAAACAAACAAATAAATAAATAAATGTAAAAAAGTTGACATTCGGTTCTGAAAAGCTTTCACTATGAACTTAAGTTCATTTTCCTTATAACACAAAAAACTTCCAGAGCCAGATCTCCACACTGTTTGGACTCATCCCGTAAACCTAGTCATTCTCCCTCATTTCCCATTCCTAGGGGCTCCAGATTATTATCACCCTCATGTTTCTTCTCCATAGCTCAGTCTTTGGGTCCTTAGTTTCTCTCTTGTTCATTTGTCGTTATTGTCTCTGGGTTTGAGCTTTTCTCCGGCCTTCATTCACCTCAGGAACTCTTGGTCCTCCTTCTCCTGGGGCCTCACACCTCAGGGTTTCTGTGTTTTCAGGTCCTCACTTCCTGCTGAGAGCCTCTTTACTTGACTGCCACTTTGCCATCTCCTATCCACCCTACCTTCTCTCCCCCAGCTCAGCTTCTTGGAACTCACTTCCTGTCTTTTTTTTTTTTTAATTAGACTACCATGAGATACAGAATTACGAAGATGTTCATGATTGGGTTTCAGTCATACAGTGTTCCAGCACCCAACCTCCCCCAAATTCCCTCCCCAGCCTACCTCCATAGCAGACACTATCTCTCTCTCTCTCTCTCTCTCTCTCTCTCTCTCTCTCTCTCTCTCTCTCTCTCTCTCTCTCTCTCATACATTGTGACTTGCCATACATACATTTAGGGTTTATCATGTTTATCCCTTTGCCTACATTCAATGCTCAGTTCTAATCTGGCATTACCATTTTCAACGGTTAATAGAACAGTGTTTTATAAGTATTTATACTCCACAAATGAATGCAGTCATTCTGTCTGTCCTTTATCTTCTGACTGATTTCATTAAGCATAATACTCTCCATTTCCATGCAAATTTCATGACTCTTCCTTCTGACAGCTGCGTAGTACTCCATTGTGTAGATGTAACACAGTTTCTTTATCCAGTCTTCTGTTCTCAGGAACTCAAGTTGTTTCCAGATTCTGGCTATTATGACTAGAGCTGCGATGAATATAGAAGTGTAGATGGTGTTTCTGCTATGTGTTTTTGGGTCTCCAGGATATATTCCCAGTAGTGGTATTGCTGGGTCAAATGGGAGCTCAATATCAAGTTTTTAGAGGAAGATCCATATTGTTTTCCTAAAGGGCTGGACCAGTTGGCTCTCCCACCGTCAGTGAATGAGAGTCCCTTTCTTCCCAAATTTGCACCAGCAATGGTTGTACTTGCTCTTTGAATGATTTTTATCTCCCTGATGATTAATGATGAGGAGCAGTTTTTTACATGCCTTTTGGCATATGATTCGAATTTTTTTCTTTGTCGACGTTTCTGTTTATTTCTTCCCATTTTTTAATGGGGTTGGATTTTTTTGTCTGTAAAAGTACTAATACTGTCTTGTATATTTTTGATCTTAACCCTTACTACATGAGTATTGGACAAATATTCTTTCCCATCCTGTGGGCAGTGTTTGTATCTTGGTCACCATTTCTTTTGATGTGCAGAAGCTTTTCAGTTTCCTATAATCCCATTTGTTTAGCTCTGCTCCCATTTGCTTTCTCATTGGTGCTTCGTCTTTGAAGATGCCTTTAGCTTCAATATCATAGAGGGTTTTGCCTATGTTTTCTTCTATGTACCTTACAGATTCATGTCTGATGTTGAGATCTTTTATCCATTTTAATCTGACTTTTGTGCATGACATTAGAAGGTTTAAATTAATTTTTTTTACATGTAGCTGCCCAGTTTTCCCAACACCACTTGTTGAAGAGGCTTTCTTTGTTCCACTTAATGTTTTTTGCTCCTTTATTGGAGATTAAGTGATCGTATATTTGAGAATGTGTGTCAGGATATTCAGTTCTATTACATAGGTTTACAGGTCTGTCTATTACAATACCATGCTGTTTTAATTACTGCTGCTTTGTTGTACTGTTTAAGTTGATGAAGGTGATACCTCCCATCCTCTTTTTCCCATTAATAGCTTTAGCTATTTGTGGGGGGTTTATTATTCCATACAAATTTCAGGACTATTTGGTCAATTTCTTTGAAGAATGTCATGGGTCTATATCCTTACAGGGACTGCAGTGAATCTGTATAAAGCTCTAGGGAGTATTAACATTTTGACAACGTTAATTTTCCCAATCCATGAGCAGGGAATGTGTCTCCATTTTCTCATGTCCTCTTTTTATTTCTTGAAGCAGTGTTTTGTAGTTGCTTGATTGCCTCTCCACATTTTGTTGTTGGTTTGCTTTGGGAAACAGGACTGGCTACAGGTAGGGATGAAATTGAGTACAAAGCATGCCCCTCTGAGTAAGCATATAGGACCCCGAGGGACTGCTGTGTAGTTAGAGCCAACCTTCAGCATCTCTCCAAGAGTAAGCACATTGGGCTTTGTAACCCAACAGAATTAGTTCACCTATCTTCCAAGAGTGCTGAAGAACCCAGAGCTGTTTTCCAATGAAGATTCAAAAAAACACTATTAGAGGAAGAACAGCTTACTTTTTTCTGAAATGTATGTTGGTAAGAGAAAAGAATTGAAACAAAGTTTAATCTTTGATGATAGAGGAAATTCTTTAATCAGTTATTTTGTAGAAACTTTTTTAGTTAACTACTTCATCTTCTGTTGTGCTTCAGAGTGATTCAGACTATCTGATTTTCTTGGATTAAATTCTGGGGCAGTGTTTTGTTTTTGATAGGACTTTGTGGCTTTCTATCCTACATCTTGTTTAAAATATGGGCCCATTTTTTTCTTAAAAGGTCTTGCTAATTACATCACTATACACACACACACACACACACACGGTGGAAAGCAGATTTAGATTTTACTGTGTAATGTTTAATATATATAAATATATAAAAATCAGTATATATAATTTTATGCATAATGCAAACATATATAATATATATTTAAAGGAAAATTTAAAACCTGACAGATACTTACAGTGCCCAGCATTTGTAGCGAGTACTGAAGGAGTAGTCATGAGTTGTCTTTTCACAGACATAGGATTATTCTGCAGTATTCCTCCATCTGATTGACCGTAACCATTCCATTTCTGGCAGTAGAGAACAACTCAGAATCCACAGTTTTATTTGTGTAGCCTGAATATCCCAAGCCCTTCTCCCTTGAACCATTTTAAAATCCAAAATTAATAAGAATTTTTTGATCACAGATCACCTAAGTTAACCGAAGCCTTCTCAAAAACAACTCAAAAACTCTAATAAAAGTTTTGCAAGGAGACGCTTACACTTTTTATTTCAGATATGGCTTACCAACTTGTTGAACGACTACTCCTTGGGGCTTCTGGTTCCTTGTGTAAAATCAGTTTACAGTAGGTAAAAGTAATTAAAGTAATTCAAATTAGGAACTGTAGATAAAAAGATTTCAGAAGTAACCCTGTATTTAAAGCATTTTAAAGCATGTATTACAATACATGATCTGTATTGTAATGTGAAATATATACCACGCACCATTGAAAGCAGACCTGGATGTTATTACTAGTCTCATTCATAACTAGGCATCCTTCGTGAAATTCATGGCACTTTTTGCATTAGAACCACTGTGGTATTTAGTAAAAATGCATACCCACATTTGCTCTGTCAAAACTTAGGGTTGACAGTGGGTAGGGGTTTGCCTTGCGCGCAGCCGGCCTGTGCCAGCCCGGGTTCGATTCCCAGCATCCCATATGGTCCCCGAGTACCACCAGGAGTAATTCCTGAGTGCAGAGCCAGAAGTAACTAACCCTGAGCATCTCCGGGTGTGACCCAAAAAGCAAAAAAAAAAACCAACTTAGGGTTGAGGGGCCAAAGTGATAGTCCAGCAGATACGGCATTTGCCTTGCATGTGGCCGACCCAGGTCCAATCCCTGACATCTCATATCGTTCCCCTGAGCATTGCTGAGTGTGACCCAAAAAAGCAGAAAAAAAAAAAACCTTAGGGTTGAGCCTGAAAATCCTCCATTTTTAATCATGATTCTAAATACACTGTCATTGGAGGCCACTGCCTCAGCCCAGTATTCTCTGTGAGTTGTGAATACACGTTCCTATCACTGTATGTGTCTCATTTCAGCATAGCTGAAAGTACAGCCAGGGACTGGTGGTGATGCACTAAACCTTAAATAAGAACATTTATTTAAAATATCTGCTTTGTTATGTATAGAATCTAAAGTTTAGCATCAAAACCTAATGGTTAACATTTGTTCTAAAAAATATAAACTTGAAATTATAATTTGTTATCCTGTACCTAAAGGTGTTTCTCTCACATCAGAACAGCTATCACTTTCTCTTTCTCTTATATAGGTATATTCTTATGTAATAAAATAAACATCATCTCATGTTTTTAGCACTGAATTGAAGATGGGGAAAAGTTTAATATTCAGCTTTCAACTTAAAAATGAATAGCTGACTGGGGCGGAGCGATAGCCCAGCGGGTAGGGCGTTTGCCTTGCATGCGGCTGGTCTGTGCTGGCCCGGGTTCAATCCCGGCATCCCATATGGTCCCCGAGCACCGCCAGGAGTAATTCCTGAGTGCAGAGCCAGGATTAACCCCTGAGCATCGCCCGGGTGTGACCCAAAAACCAAAAAAAAAAAAAAAAATGAATAGCTGACTTCCCCTTTCTGGGCAATGAGAGTAATATTTGGAAGCCAGTGTTAATACAGTTCTACAAAAAAGTTACACATATTCTATTTAATGTTTTTGGTACTAGATCCCATTCTCAATATATGGAATATTACATTAAAAATAACAAGGGGGCCAGAGCAATAGTACAGGGGTAGGGCATTTGCCTTACATGCTAGGGCTAACCTGGGTTCGAGTCCTGACATCCCATATGGTCCCTCAAGCACCACCAGGAACTCCTGAATATTTCCGGGTGTGACCCAAAAACCAAAAAAAAAAAACAATAGGAGAATAATCTCATTTTAAAGTTTTACAGTTGGATCCGGCCAGAGTGATAGCACAGCAGGGAGGGTGTTTGCCTTACACATAGCCAATCCAGGTTTGATCCCCGGCCAAATGGTCACCTGAACACTGCCAGATGTAATTCCTGAGTGAAGAAGCAGGAGTAACCCCTGAGTGAAGCTCAGTATGACAAAAAAAAAAAATGTATATAATATATATATATAAAGTTTTACAGTTGGAACAGTCAATGCTATTTTTTGTTTCAGTATCATATCAATAAACTGTCAATCATGACATCAGAGAATCATTTGAACAACAGTGACAAGGAAGTCGATGAAGTTGATGCTGCTCTTTCAGACCTGGAGATTACTTTGGAAGGGGGTAAAACATCAACAATTTTGGTAAATCTTTTTACCTCCTGTTTCCATTGATTGTTGCCCTTTTTTTGAATTTGGTTTATCCTGAAGTGTTTAGGGATGTAGAGAAATAAAGCTTTAGAGAATTAAGATGTTTATTTTCAAGGACAGTTTCTAAATGTTGTCTTTCCGACACAGTAAAGAGAAATGTTTTGATCTGCTGCCTGCTTCTTAGTATAGACGAGAAGGCTACTGCCTTGCAGGTGGCAGAGCTGGGTTCAGTCCCCAGCACTGCCTGTGGCCCGAGCACAGGTGGGTATGCCACCTTAGCCCCATACCCTACAAAGGTATAAAAGAAAATTTAATCCGAATGAGTTATTTTAGAAGAAACACTTAGAGCTTTTATGATTTACAGCACTTACATACATAGCTGTGGTGTTTGAGGATACCAGAGCCTACATCTGGAGGATTAAACTTGGCCCTCACACGTGAAGGGCATGTGCTCCACCACTGTATCCACATTCTCCCTCCTACAGACGGTTTTGACTAACATTTTATTGGCTTTCATACATTTAAAAATGATTTTTTAGGGGCATTTACCTTGCATATGGCCAGCCGGGTTTGATCCCAAGCATCCCTTGTTCACCCGCAGGAGTAATCCCTGAGCACTGCCAGGTGTGGCGCTAAAACAACAAAATTTTTTGTATAATATGTTCTATAACTAGGCTTTTAAAATTCTTGAAATACAAAGAAAAGGAAAATAATATAAAGTTCTTGTAACATATATTTTAAGTGAGTTTGAGCTATGAGAGTTTTACAGTTCAAGAAAAACAATTTTTAGTATTTTAATTCTTTCCTAGGGTGACATCACTTCCATTCCTGAGCTTGCTGACTATATTAAAGTTTTCAAGTAAGTACAAGAAAGAGAGATTCATGAAACATTAGTTTAATAGTCATGATCATGTTATTGAAATTTATTTTTATTACTCTGAAATGTATGCTAAAATAAATTAGACAAACACTACATAATACAAGGGAAAATAACCATCCTCACCAGATTAAAACCACAGTATTCATTAAGTTGTCTTATCTGATAAACATTTTTCTTAAGGGAGAATGAAAAGAAGATTGTGTAACCTAAGTTGCATCGTGTAGATGTGAAATATACAGTGGCTTATCAGTACAAAGCATCCTCTAGGTGAAAGTACCAAATGCTGTGACTGACAGCGGTTACTCAGTGTTCAGAAACCCGATTCTAGTGAATTCATTTGTGTTTGGGGCCTTTTATATTTATGGTAGCTATACTTTTAAAGTCAGTCTAGTCATAGTTCACAGAATCAGAAGAGTTAGACATTAAGGAACAGGAGAAAGAGGAAAGGACATGATATAGAATGTAAGCTATAAAGCCATTTTTTGGATAAATTACGAGAGCTAACCGCATAACAGCTCAGCATACATAACACTTCTGAGAGCAGGGCGTGATTCCAGCTGGCTGCTGCCTAACCACCCTCTCTTCTCCCTGTACACTTTATGTTTCCTTGTCTGTTTTTCATGACTTCCGTGCCTTCTTCCTGTTGGAATAGCAAGCTTGACTCTTGTTTAAAACACATCCCTGAGTGAGATAGGCCCTTATCTCATTGGGTCTTGTCTGGTAAACTTGCTTATTCAGAGAACTTTCAAAGGTAGCCCTGCAGGTAATTATGGGACCCAGGAACCTTGCAGTCTTCCACATTTCCTTCAGCATTCTTTTCTTGTCCTTTCCATGTTACCTCTAATGATAGAGATCGCCACAACTGACAGAATTACTAGTGTAGGTCCTGCTGCCTTTTTCTTCGCATCCACAAGAGGCTTTGTGAGGTCTTCCCGAGTCGAGTGTGAAGAAAGAACAAATCCAGTTGTGACAATGGATGAAACACACTGGCCAGAGGAATTGAATTCAGCATATGTGAAATTCAGACTCAAGCTTTTTACATAGTAATTTGCTGCTAAAACACGTATTTGGGGGTAAAGAGGAACTGGGGACACTGATGGTAGGAAATGTACCGTGGTAAATATTGTATAACTGAAACCCAATCACGAACAACTTTGTAATTATGTATCTCACTGATACAATAAAGAATTCTTTTAAAGTTAAGTGATTTTTCTCATTTCTGTTTGACACGCAGGCCCAAAAAGCTGACTCTAAAAAGGTTACAAACAATATTGGTGTACCTTTAAAGATACATCGATATCTTGCTATAAGAGTAAAGAAGAATCCAGTGGCACTCCAGCCCATCAGATGAACCTCCGAGGTAAGGAAAGCAAGCCTTCAGTGTCTACTGCTTGTAAAGGGATGTGGGGAAAATGTTTTTGAACTTAGTTCTTCCACAGTTTTGCTCATTCGATTCCACACAGATATTTTGTTGTAATCTCTTCATGTAACTGTCTTCACTTGAAGAATGCAATTTTCTTTCCTTGCTCGTTAGGTAGATTATTTGAATAATTTCGACAGTGTGATTTTTTTTTCTTTCTTCCTTGTTTTTAAAGAGCCATTTGCCTTCCTGATTCATATTATTTCCTCTTCATTCATAGTGTAGTTCTCCTTTCAGGTATTTAAGGGTTGTTGGACATCAGGCAATGGTCAAGGGCCCATATGTAAAGTTGGCTGAATGCAAGGAAAGTGACTTCATCTCTGTACTGTTTCACTGTCCCTTCTCTCAGGTTTATGCTGGTTTCTTTCCTTCCTCATCGGTCTCCTTCTCCTCTTCCTGACCCTCACAACTGACAGACTAGGTCAGGTTCCCAGTCTCTTATTTTTCCAACGCAACATTGAGGTAACTGGGCCGGATAAGTTTTGTCACCCTTACCAGTACCTCTTTATGCACACATTTTTATCACATTTAGCATAATGGACTCAGCTTCACCCCTGTGATAGTCCTAGATATTCTCAGGCCTCTCTCTCTAAATCCAAAACGGTCTAGAATTAGGGGCTGGTGTAGTGCTAGTGGCAGCACTGAGAGAAACAATGAGAAAAAAAAATTCTCATTTTTTCTACGGGATCTTCATACATAATTGTTTAGTGTTTTGATTTAGGCACCATGCTTCACAAAGCATGTTGTGTTTTAGGCATCCAATGTTCCATCTCCAAACACCCAAGCAGTGGCAGCTTCCCTCACTGATCTGTGGGTTCTTGATACTGTCCCTTCATCCAGCTGATACACTGTCATGTTGTAAGTCTCTTCAGTTGGAGGCCATCACTGCGAGCCTGTGAGCTGATCCTGTAGATTGTTGATGGGCCTGCCACTTGTCATGACACAGTTCATAAATCTGCCTGGCTCAATTCCAGTTTAGATAGCACTAGGGATTTTCTAGATCCCTCGAAGAAACTGTGCCCCTGAGAATATTCTTTAACTGTGAACTTGCACTCTTGGTAACCAGTATTCCTAGTGAAAGATGTGTAATAGATTGGTTTCTTCCTGTTTCATGTTCCTTTACTGGGAACTCCCTTACCACAAAGAGATCAACATTCACATAAGACTTGAATTGCCAACTGAAGGATGGTGCAGCACAATAGAGAAAAGCATGAACTATTTTCAAGTTTTGAAACTACAGCTGCAGAAATCGCTTCCTGGTTTCCTAGTTTTTTAATTGTAGCAAGGATGGTGACTCCCTTCACAGGTCAATGCTGAGGGTAGTGTTCTGTGTTCCCTCTCTTTTTTTTGTTTTGGTCACCCCGGCAATGCTCAGGGGTTACTCTGGCTCTCACTCAGGAATTACTCTGGCGGTGCTCGGGGGACCATTGGGATGGACAAGGGCCCCGCAGGCATCGCCTGTGTCCTCTCTTGTTTGGAGTTTTCTTGCTAGCAGTGCTTGGTAGATACGGGGCTGGAGATTGATCTTGTATGTACAAGGCATGATCTCCAAGACCTTTGAGCTATGTCTCTCTTTTGGATTACATTTTTCATACTAATTATTACATGTAAAGCAACATAACTTGATAATGAACTAAAAATACTGGCATTTAGCTAAGAATAAAGGAGTATGGCCCCTCACCAATATAATGACTGATAGCTTATCTGTAACCAATAGCTTACAGATACAGAAATGTCTTTGCTGATCTGTGTTCTTAATCTTTTTGGTACTAATGTAGATTAGGTTGGTTTCTTGGCGGGGAGGGGCAGGAAGAAGCACACCTGGCTGTGCTTCGGAGATCACACGTCGTGAGCGTCAGGGGACCATATGGGATGCCAGGGATGGAACCCAGGACATTGTGTGCAAGGCAAGCACTCTACCCACTGTAATGTCCAGTCCTAAATTAGTGTTTTTTAGTGTATTTTGTCCAAATGTCTAAATCTCTATCCACCTTGTCTTTCTTCTGCCTAATAATCATCTAAACTGTTGCTTTATAGACAGTGTAAACATGAAAAATCCTCTGTCCCACTTAGAAGATTGTTATGCCCATGTATTGGAATTTTCTGTAATTGTTTCAAAATGTTTGATTAGGTTCTCTGTAAATCAGAAGTTCAATTTTGGGGACCTGGCTTTATTTATTATTCTATTATAGCTTTTCTGTGTCTTTTACGTGCCCCCAGACCAACTTAGATGATCCAGACTTGAGATTTAATTCCTAGTTCCTGTCCTTTCTTTTCCTTTACATCATAACCCTCTCCTTATGGCAGAGCAGTCAAGACTCATCCCAGCCCTCCGAAGTCTTCCCAAAGGGAGCACTTTCCCGGCATAGTGCACTGGAAAGCTAAGACTAACTGAACTATCAATTGACTCAATTCTGCTCTGCCACTGAACAAGCTCCATTGTGTTTGAAAAATAGCATATATGGATCTCAATGTCATCCTTGGATCAGATGTTCTCTCTGACTATAAAAGGTGTAAAATTCAGGCTGAGCAACAGTACAGCGGGTAGGGTACTTTCCTGCACAGGCCGACCCAGGTTCTAACTCCCACAACAAAACTTTAAAAATTTTAAATTCAAAGTTCTGAAAAATTTATTTCACAAAATACTAATTGAATATCTATCATACAAAAAGACCTGAGCAAGAAGAAATTACAGTCCTATCCCTCAAAGTGCTTTTAGCATATTAGGAGGGTAAAATTACAGTTCAGGCAGTAACTGATACTTAAAAAATAGCAACACTGAAGGCGCACTTTACTCGGTGTGTCATCTCTCCCTTTAGCTTACCTCTGTGGGCTTCTCGTGGCCTTTCATCTCCTCCCTCTCCCTTCCTGCATTCAGAAAGTTGTTTTTAACAGGTTCAGGGGTGAAGGTGTTCGCTTTGCATGCTGCTGACCCCACAATGACCCCTCTCCCCATCGTCCCTGGAGCACTGCTGGGAGCAACCCTGACACACAAAGCCAGGAATAGATATGGTTAAATTAAATGCTAAAAACAAGACAAAAGAAGTGGGTAAAATACAAGTCAGAAGAAGTAACAGTGGCTTCATGGGATAAATAAGGTTGGAATTAAAATCCCGAAGTGGAAAGTGGCTAAAAGAGTTTTCTAGACAGAGATGAATGTACAGAAATGTCTCGAAAGCATCAGCAACCAGGAATTTTATGTTGCTGGTATGTAAAGTTTAAGGGAAGATGATGAATATAAACTTAATAGCTATTGAATCTTAGTCTTAGAAGTCTTAATTCTAAGCAGAAATTAGAGGGTGAAAATGGTAGAGTGCTTTTAAATCCAAACATTGAAGTGGCACTAACGATTAGTACCAGAAATGATAGGTCGTCATAATTTTAGGAAATTACGCAAATTAAGATTACCAAATTAAGACTTAAAATGGATGGAGAAAGAAGTATGAAATAAATAAAAACCGAGGGAGTCCAATCAGCAGGCTACGAATTCCGAAAGGGGAACTGCCTGTGCAGCTGGGAAGTGCAGCGGTACGGGAGGGAATGCATACAAACTGGCACTGCCAAGACAGGATTAACAACAACAACTTTTTTTTTCTAGCGTGAGATACAGTTACAAAGTTGTTTGTGGTTGGGTTTCAGTTATATGATGCTCCAATACCGGTCCCTTCACCAGTGGACACTTCCCTCCACCGATGTCCCCAGTTTCCCTCCTGCACCCTCCACCCTGCCTGCCTCTATGGCGGACACTAGAGAAAAGTGACTTTAATTTTGAATGTTTCACATTGGGGATAAACTGGAGGCTACTGGACAGCATGAGCGCTCCATGCTGATACGGTAGTTGAGCTAACGTATATGACTACATTTGAAAACTGAGGCTCGAGACAAGACATATTACAGGAGAGGAGTTAAAAAAAAAAACAACCAAACAACAACCCCGTACAGGGAAATGAGGTAAGATGAAAGTTAAGGCAAAACTTTTTTGCAAAAATAAGATCGTAGCAACAAATGCAAGAGATTTCAGTGTCAAAAAGAAAGTGAGAAGCATTTTGTGTTTTTAAGACCAGAGAAACTCAAAGTTGTTCCTTCTGCATGGTGAATAAAATATTCCATCCCCCAAAATTACTGGAGGTAAATTGTTCTCTGATTTGTATAGATTACAAAAGCAAAACTATTCCAGATTTATGGCAGTCTTCACAGGAAAGTTCAGTATGTTAAAGTGCCGTAAGTTGAGGACTACATGTATTAACAGGATTTCTTAGGGGTAAATTTGACCACTTCAGTAAAAATATTTGTATATTATTTTTAATACAGGATGTGAAGTTACCCCAGATGTAAACATTTCAGGCCAAAAATTTAACATTAAACTCCTGATTCCAGTTGCTGAGGGCATGAATGAAATCTGGCTTCGTTGTGACAATGTAAGTTTTCCATATGAAAGTAGGCCTATTCTTTGATTCCTGTATTTTATACACAAAAGGCGTACCATGTGCTACTTTATAGACCTCAGTATTCCCTTTCAACAGGAAAAACAGTGCAGCGCACTGGATGGCAGCCTGCAGATTAGCCTCCAAAGGCAAGACTATGGCGGACAGCTCATATAATTTAGAAGTTCAGAATATTCTTTCCTTTCTGAAGATGCAGCATTTAAACCCAGATCCTCAGTTAATACCAGAGCAGATCACAACAGATATAAATCCTGAATGTTTGGTGTCCCCTCGCTATCTAAAAAAGTATAAAAACAAACAGGTACTTATTCATTTTACTTCATTTACTGTTTTACTGCTTGTGTAAATACTAAATTACTTTGCCCTTTTAAAAGTTGTCTTAATATGAAGTTAACAACCTCTTGTCATATTAATAAGTCTTCACATTTTCAAAAAACTTTTAGTAGGACAGATGAGGTGGAATGATTGAGAATAATATTTTAGAATGCTCATGATCACTCTGTTGAAACATTCTATTTAAATATATTTGTGGGGCGAGAGCAATAGCACAGCAGGTAGGACGTTTGCCTTACATGCGCCAACCCAGGTTCGACTCCCTGGCAATACCAAATGGCCCCCTGAGCATTGCCAGTGTGACCCAAAAAAGCAAAAACAAACAAATAAATAAATAAATGAAATTGAATACGTTCTTAATTAATACAATCTTATTCCTCCTTTATACTCCTATCACATTGACTTAAGCAAAAGCAGCATTTCCCAACAAAATTAGATGCTAAAATTGACTTTCCTAGCTTTGGAAATAAATTTTGGACAGAAGTAGTTTATTTTTTAAAACTGTCTTTTCTTAGTATTAGTTATGACAAAGTTGAGTTTCAATTTTCATTGAAATTCACTGCTTTTGTTCACTCTGCTTGGAATCCCCTGGACAGTAGTGCCATAAAAGGATTTGCTCTTTAGGAAAATGCTTCTTCAGAAGACATAAAAGGTTGTTTGGAAGGGAACTGCACTTGGGATAGCCCCCAGTACTTGCTGCACCAAACACGCCATAAAAAGGAAAAGCTTCAGTTTGGGGGAGAGGAGGGAAGCCGTAAAGGAACTTTAAAATAAATATTTCATTTTTATCTAGTTTCATTATTATCTTTGAGAATAACCGTAAAACACAGTGCAAAAACTCAGAGAAATGCCCCAGACCTTTATGCTTAGTCTTAAATATGTTTATCATGTGGATATAAAATAACCTAGCCAGAAACGTTCAGATGTTTTCGTCGCCAAGTGTTGTAAGTTTTAGATGTTGTGTAAGCTACGTGGAAAAGTATTTATCCCACAGTCCTATGACGTGGGAGTATACGGAATGGAGGAAATGTGGCCCTGGGAGCTGTGGAATGTAGATTATAAGTTAAAAAGGGAAAGTGAATCAAGTACTAATTTCATTTTTTATTCTTAGTTTAATGAGTATGTTCAAATTTTAGCTATCTTACCATACTGGTATCAGGAGGGAAAAAATCTTAAAAAGTATTTTAATAATGAAGGCTGCCAAATGTTGTTTGGTTTTCAAGTATATGTATTATTTTCTCAAAAGCTTTTAAAATTGTGATTTTTCATCTTAAAAGGTAGTTTTCTATCCCTAAATTGTCAGCTTCACATACTGTAGAGTTTGAGGTGCTAATAGGCAAAGATTTAGGTGCTGTTCTGTCCAATGTTGTGTCAGTCATTGGATAAGTACTCCGTGATCCTTAATTGAATGGCATTTGGGAGTCAGCCCGTGGGGTACGGGACTGTTCATTCCTGCCAGGGCTTAAGCTTAGGATTTTTTGTGGGTCCATTACTGTAGTTTTCATAACTTTATTTCTCTCTGTTTTGAGAATATTTTAAAGAAGATGACTCCCAAAGTGGATTTTTATGTTATAAACAAAAGTTTTCTCCTATCCTTGTTATTTCAATTTGTATTAAATTATTTTTATAGGCAACATTCCTAGTGTAGTGTATGGCATCTTTTTATTTTCCTTTCCAGGAAAAAAGGATGCAAAAAACAGATGGTAACCGCTTTTCCTTGTATAAATAAACAGTATGGTCACTGCACTTAGTTTATGCCTTCAGCATTTCTGAAAAGCAGTGCATGGGTCTTATCTGCTAAATGTGAGAAGATATAAAAAGTCTTGAGATAATTAATTTGAAATTTTTTACTAAAATAATTCATTTTACCCTAACTAGTTAGAGTGGGTGCGAAGTGTGGGATCGTATTTGCTCTTATTTTCTTCTTATAAATTTCTACCCTTAATTCTAGTAACACTTAACCATCTAAATTTATGGAGTGTTTCTCAGGATTCTAAATAGAAAGTAATTACTGCTTCCTCATTTTCATTTCCATGCTTGCGTTTACTTTGCTTGATTTCCATCTAAAATGGGTTTTTTGCATGGTTTTGGCTAGAATTTCGGTTTGCAGGTTACCGCAACTTTCCTTTGCTTCATTGCCATTTTTTCTGATTGCCTTTTTTTTTTCTGCTTCCTTTTTTCTTTCCTCGCATTGCCATCTACAGCCAGGCTATATAAGAGATCTGGTAAGTTCTTCATATTTATGAAAAAGGGAAAAATTATTTAAAACTCTAACCATAGTCCCCATTGTGGATTAATTTCCTTCGGCCCTTACATTTCATGCGGGAGTATACTTCCCAGAACAAGCATAATCAATTAAAATGAACTTTTAAATTCTCTCAAAGAAATCACTCCAAATACATTTTAAAGCTGCTGAGAAATATTTCTGCTAGAAAATTATATTCTAGTTATTCATACTGATCTATGTCGTGATACTGAATTTAAAATTCATCATGTATGTGAGAATTAGAACATGCTGTTTTACAATAGCAGTATCATTTTTGCGTGCTTAGAATATATTGTAAGATTGTATCAGGTGCTCCTAAATAGCACATTTTCTTTCTTGATATAAAAATTGAAATCGGAGACTAATATATAGGGCCAGAGGGTAGTGCCCAGCGTCAAGTCAGTCCCTGCAACTACAGGGCCTGATTATCCTCGGACCCTCACGCTAACTAGCCCACCTAGTTGGTCAAGTATCTCAAGAGTAGCTCCTTTCCTTTTGAGCATGACATATTGAAATTCAAATTTTTCCAAATACAGCTTCAGATAACTTTCTACTTCCAACATTGGTGATACGTAATCTGCATTTGTGCACAGGACATAAACTGTAGTCTTTTGTATTCGTTCTACCATTCGCTTTGCAAAGTAATGTCTAATGGTAAATAAAGATGTTTAATTATGTTCAGATATCAGCAAGAATTTTGGAGGCCCATCAAAATGTAGCTCAGATGAGTCTAATTGAAGCCAAGATGAGGTTTATTCAAGCTTGGCAATCGTTACCAGAATTCGGCATCACACACTTTATTGCAAGGTACGTGGTTCTGCCTGTCACTTAAGTTTATACCTTAACCTGTGCCTTTTTACTTACTCTCCCCCGTGCAATTTAAAAATTAAAGGTATTTACTGAGACTCATTCACAGTAAATTTTTATTTTGGGATATAATTCCTATACTAATAAGCTTAGATTAAAAACTTCTGAACAATCCACAGAGTGGGAAAGGATATTCACCCAAACCCATCTGACAAGGGGTTAATATCCAGAATATATCAGGCACTGGTAGCATTCCACAAGAAGAAAACAGCCAACCCCATCAAAAAATGGGGAGAAGAAATGAACAGAAGCTTCCAAAAAGAAGAAATTGAATGGCCAAAAGGCATATGAAAAAGTGCTCTTCATCTTTAATCATCAGGGAGATGCAAATCAAAACAACAATGAGGTACCATCTCACCCACAGAGACTGGCACACATCCAAAACAGCAAGAACAACCGGTGCTGGCGGGATGTGGGAAAAAGGGACTCTCATCCACTGCTGGTGGGAGTGCCGACTGGTCCAGCCCTTTTGGAAAACAATATGGGCATTCCTCCGAAAGCTAGATATTGAGCTCCCATTTGATCCAGCAATAGCACTCTGGGAATATACCCTAGAGACCGAAAAACACATAGCAGAAACACTATCTGTACTTCTTTATTCATCTCTGCGCTATTCACTATAGCTAGAATCTGGAACAACCTAAATGCCGAGAACAGAGGACTGGCTAAAGAAACTGGTCACTACATATGGACTATGCCGCGTCAAGGATGAAATTATGAAATTTACCGCAAATGGATGGACATGAGTCTATCATGCAGAGTGAAAAGTCGAAGGAAAAGGACGATATAGAATGACTGCATTCATAATAGGATATAGATACAGTGTTTTAAATGGGAAAGGTAATGGCAGATTAACCACAAAATAAAGAGACTAAGGAACTAAATATCTGAGGGCAGCCAAAGTGAAAGAGGGAGAGAGAAGAGAAGGAGAGAAGAAAGAGAGGAAGGTAAGGCGGGGGGGGGGGGGAGGGGAGTGGTGGATGGGGCAGGTGGGGGTGGGTGCTGGTACTGTACAAGACACGGGTTGTGGTACTTGAACTATATGATAGGGTGTGTGTATAAATATATGAAAAACTCCTGTATGTCTCTTCACTCCTAAGATGGCATTGAACATTAATCTTCAATGTTAACAGGTTCCAAGGGGGCAAAAAGAAGAACTTATTGGGATTGCATACAACAGACTGATAAGAATGGATGCCAGCACTGGTGGATGCCGTTAAAACTTGGCGCTTCAGTAACATGAAACAGTGGAATGTAAATTGGGAAATAAAAATGGTAAGCACATAATAATGTTGCTTAAATATGCAGTCAATTAAGAATTGAAAAGATTGGAGCCAAAGCAATACTACAGTGAGTAGGGTGCTTGCCTTGCACAAGGCCAACTGGGTTTGATGCCCAGCAACCCATATGGTGCCCTGAGCACTGCCAAGAGTAATTCTGAGTGTAGAGCCATTATAAGCCCTGAGCATTTCAGGTGTGGTCCAATCATCTCCTAAAATTTTGAAAATATCTATATGTTTTGAAAGATTGTTTGCACCTTATATATATTTTTCTTTAATTACATATGTGTGTGTATTGGTGGTTGGGTTCATACTCAGCTTCACACAACCAAAGCATGCATTCTATCATGGAGTTACATCTCTGACCCTTGTACCATTACTTTAAAACTATATGTAGAAAAGTGGTTGATCATTCATTTCTCATTTAAACTTGTGTTTTGTTTTTGGTCACATCTGGCGGGGCTCAGATCCTGTGGGGTGCTAAGGATTGTGCCTAGGTCAACTGCGTGCAAGGCATGCACCCTACCTGCTGTACTCGAACCCTCTAACCTTGTGTAATTTGTGACTAGCCCAGTCACTACAATTCTAAAAATATGATCTAGATGCTTAGAATATTGCTTGATCATTCTTAAGGCTAAATTCCTATAATGGAAAATGTCTCAACTCATACTAATAGCTGTTTATTGTATGTGAATGCCTACTCTGAGGGTGTCATGACTTGGATGGTCTACATTTGTCCCCATTTCTAAACATCACCACATCCCAGTGAAATATATTATCTACTTGACAAAGAGGGTTCTAAAATTTAGAGGCCTGGGCCAGAGAGATAGTACAGGGATTAAGAAACTCGCCTTGCATACAGCTGATCCCAAAATTTAAAATTCAGTCAGAAGGAAAAAGACAGATATAGAATGACTGCATTCATTAATGGGATATATACCAGTGTTTTCCTAAGGGTGGGAAATGGTAATGTCAAACTAGAACTCACCATTGAATATACACAAAGAGACTTAAATGATAGCCCTAAATATCTGCAGGGCTAGCCACAATATGTAAGAGGGAGAGAGATGCAGAGAGAGAGAGAGAGAAAAAGGGGGAGGCAGCCTGGGGGGTGGTCAGGAGGGGTGTGGGTACACTGGTGGTGGGAATGGGGCACTGGTGGAGGGATAGGTGCTGGAATACTGTATTACCAAGAACCAATTATGAACACCTTTGTAATTATATGTTTCACTGTGGTATAATAAAAAAAAATTAATTTAAAAATTTCGAGGTCTAAGGGTTAATATTCTCCCCCAACCACACACTCAGATTCAGATGTATGGGGAACAAAACCTGATGCATCTGTAGCTTTCTATCACAATGCCCTGGCCTCAGAGTACATTTATTTTTCCCTCCCCCAAATTTTATTACACCACTTTCAGACATAAAGTTGCAAGATGCTCATGTAGAGTTCTGGTTTTACAGTGTTCCAACACCCATCCCTCCACCCAAACCCATCTCCCATCACCAATGTCCCCACCTCCCTCCCCCCCTCCCACACCTCAACTACATGGTGGGTTCTGTGTGTCTTTTCTCTCCTCTCTCTATCTCTCCCTCCCGCTAAACTTTCCTGCACATCGTAGAATGCAGTGCATTAAAGGACATAATTGTTTCCACTAGTTTGATGGACTTAGGGGCCTCATGGTCAGCATCTGGACAGCGAAGGTGGCTGCTAGTGTGGTGGCAAGTCTCATCCGGCTGCTTCCGGGACCCCCCAGAGGTGATGGGCCAACTCCCAAAACTCATCTGTCCTCCTGGGAGCCCCATGGTCAGCTGAGCCTGGGGAGAGCCGAGTTCCAGCTTCCTCAGCCGCGCCCGAGACTGCATGCTATGGCTGGTCGCTCCAGGGCAGCTCCTCAGAGTACATTTAAATGAAGTCTTTCACTTCTAAGTCATTTGTTTTAGGATCATATGGCTTCTTGTGTCAATTCCTTCAAGTTTAGAATGTTATATTCTGAAATACTCAAATATGATACTCTAATGTCACTTAAAGGTTCAGTATTTAAAGTAAACATTAAATTAAACACAGGAAGTATATTTTTTCCCAGGATGTGAGGAGAGATATTCTCATTAATTGAAATCATTTGGGAACTTAATGACCTAAAACCCCTTGCATTCTGTCTTGCATTTCAGAAAATGAAAACTAAAAAGGAAATTTTCCTTACTCTTATTACTAGCTTAAAATGTAAAAAAGAGTGAATAATTTAATGACTCATGATCAGTTACACTGTGACTGAGAATTCTGGTTTTGTTCTAGGTCACCGTAGAGTTTGCAGATGAAGTGCGATTGTCTTTCATTTGTACCGAAGTTGACTGCAAAGTGGTTCATGAATTCATTGGGGGCTACATATTTCTCTCAACACGCAAAAGACCAAAACGAAAGTTTAGATGAAGAGATGTTCTACAAACTTACAAGTGGTTGGGTGTGAATACAAATAATATGTAATAAAACTCCATGGCCATAAGAATATTTAACTTTTAAAAGCTGTTCGTTATATGCTACTTAATAAAAGTAAGCTTGAAATTTACCATTTTATCATGAAAACTTTTCTGCCTTACCAAACCAGTTAATATGTGCACTAACAAGCACTACTGTTAATCTGCTATCATGATTCAGTATATGGACTTGAATATGGCACACATTCCTTAGGGCCATAAATTGAAAACAAGTAGTGGGCAAGCCAGGAACAAAACATCACTGATTTAAGCTAGCCAAACTGTGCGAAACTAAAGCCATCTATTTTAAAGCTATCCAGGGCTTAAACTATATAAATTCTATTTATCATGTTTAATGCATGTGTTTTAATGTATGTTTAATTTGACCTTTGTTTAAAATGAATCCCATTTGGTTCTCCCTTCCCATATAAATCAGGCCTGCAAAAGATACCTGATATTTAATAATGTCATTGTTTAATCTTGAAGGAAAATACTATTAGTCCGTTATTCTTGGTTTATGTTGTTGTCCTAGAATAAGCATGTATGTATATTGTCTTTTGTTTTAATTTTTACACCATATTGTATTACAACACTTTTAGTATTCACCAGCATATTCACTATCTGCCTAAAATATGCAACTTTTATATTACAGTATGAAGTAAAGGTCTATGAAGTATGCATTTTGTGTAACTAATGTACAAACACAAATTTTATAAAATTGTACAGTTTTTTAAAAACTACTCACAACTAGCAAGTGGCTTAGGTGTAGCATCTCTGCATTAATTAATGCCTTTAAGTATATAATGTGCAGTTTTATATCTGCTAAATTAAGAATGACTTCATTATAGTCATGATTTGCCACAACGCCTTTAACTCTTAACTCCTGGACTGGCTGTGTTCTAGTCTGTTGCGCTATTACAATCTGCATTGGTGCTAGTCTGAAAATTCCTAGCTCACAAAAGCCCAGATGGGTGCCAGGGGAGGCGAATTACCAGTATTGTCCAATAATCCATGGTTTAAAGTCTGTATAAATGCATTTTATTTTAAATAAAAACAAAATCTTTTTATTTAATGCTTCTTTCGGTATTTCTTGTTTTTACTATTTAGTACTTCATAGAAATGGACTTTTTTGGGAACTGTTTTGCCTATATTCAGTTTTTATTAGAACTTGCCGATTTATAAAATATCAGATAGATTCTTTTTACTTTGAGAAGCTCTCATTTTTCCCTGGCACAGATCCTTTGTGACAGAGTTACACCCTGACTAAGCCCTTGATGTGGTGATAATTTCTTAAGTCGAAAATGAACTTGAGGGGCCGAGCAATAGTACAACAGGTAGGATGTTTGCCTTGCACGCAGTCAACTGGGTTCCATCCCGGCATCCCATATGGTCCCCAGAGCACGTCCAGGAGTAATCCTGAGTGCAGAGCAGGAGCACCCCCTCAGTATGGTTGGGTGTGACCCAAAAATAGCAAAAAAAAAAAAAATTGATGGTACTAAATTAGTGGCTGCTTAGCCTAGCCACTTCTGTAAACATGTTCAGAACACTTATATAAGCTTTGAGGTGGGGGAAATCATCTTCTACAATACATGTTTTTAATAAAGGGAAGAGCTCACATAACCTATTATTATACTGAAAGACTGTAGAGCACATCAGATGTTTGTGCTTGGAAGCCAGGGATTAGCTGCCGCAGCCATCATTAGCCAGGGAGAAGATCAAACTTGGAGTTTAATTTCTTCTACCTGTGTTGCTTCCCCATCGTCAAGATAAGATCAACGAATTCCAAATCATCATAAATCAAGGGCCTTCTGTATTTAAAAATCAACTGCATATTTGATTGTTAGAATCATTGTTTGAAACAGAAATATGACTGATGAATAGATATTGTTGGCATGGGCAGAATGTGTCTGACAACAAAACCGCTCTTGGTTTAACCACACATTAATAATAGACTTTGCTCCTTCTTGTTACTGCTATCATGTTATCTGTCAGACTCAAAACTTCAGTCCTGGACTTTATATTCTTTACCAAAGGCATTCAGTCCTGTTGTTTAGCTGTTGTTTTTTTCCCTTTTGTGCAACCTCATGTCTGTTGTCCTTACTCCACCATGACCTGAATGCAGGTCTTTACTCTGTGCTTTCCATGAGGCCTAGCCTCCGAAAGCTGATTCTGGATCTCATTTGCCATGCTTTTCTTGGTACTCCAGGCCAGCTCACTGTGAGCCCTCTCCAAAATTTAAGAGTTCCTTCCACTAAAAAATGGTTTTAGATAAAATAGATTCCTTTTCATCATCCTCAATCCAAGCCATCAGTAATTTGTGTAGCATTTGTTAAAAGCTCTAAACTACCCAGTCTCTTGTAGTAGTCTCAGTGTCTACACAAAAGAGAATAGTCGACTGCTATTCTTCTCTCTGTTGGTTCACCTCAGTGCACACACCCCATCACACTTCTCCACTTCTCCTGATTTTGAGATTAATTTAGCCCCAGCAGAGCAGGGCCAGGATTTAGCACCAGTGTTGTGCACAATGTAAATCTAAAGTGTCCAGTCAAGTGCTGACAGTTCTACGGGTTGCTTCTGAGCTCACTTTTCATCTTATCTCCCAACAGTCTTCTGTATTCCTGTGAACTGGGCAGCTCTCTGTAGCCACACATGCTTTACGTCTGCCCATGTCCGTGTCATATCCTGAGTCAGGCAGACAGTCTTCTCGGAATCCTCTAGTTTCTACCTGTTCAACTCTGTAGTCTTTTAGCATTTACAACTTTTAGAAAGAATTCAAATAGGTTTTTGTTTCCCTTCCATAAATACTTCAAGCTTCTCTGAAGCAAAGAATTTCCTTTTGTGAACTATCATTACTTTGATCTGCTCTTTGAGCAGGGGACGGGGAAGGGGCAAGGGGAGGTGATCACAAGCAGTGCTGGGGCCACTGCAGAGATACTCGGCCGAGTCTGCCAGACAGTCCAATGTTAAAGAGTCTGACGATGCAGTGTTTGTTGGGCTTTGGTGACTGGGAGCACCAAGGCCACCCAAGAGGTGCTTGGGAACTAAACAGGTGCTACACTTCAAGAATGCATCTGTGGGCGGAACGATAGCCCAGCGGGTAGGGCGTTTGCCTTGCATGCGGCCATCCTGTGCCGGCATCACCAGGTTCGATCCCGGCATCCCATATGGTCCCTCGAGCACCGCCAGGAGTAATTCCTGAGTGCAGAGCCAGGAGAAACCCCTGAGCATCGCCGGGTGTGACCCAAAAAGCAAAAAAGAAAAAGAATGCACCCGTGGCCCCTGTGCTATCTTCCCAGTCCCTCTTTATGACAATTTAAGAAAAATCACCCTGAAAATCATGTATGTCTTATTACCCCTAAATTTTTCTTGAGGACTAAGTCACACTCATGGTTTCTACTAAGGTTGTGAACACATAATTACATGTTTGAATATAACTAAGAGCATAGCTTCGAGCTCCCAACCACCACACCCAGAAACCGGAGAGAGACACTCCTGACCCACAGCTGCACTGGCGGCGTCCGCTCCATGACCACGCGACATCCTTAGAAAATAATGGAAGTTAGGACCAGGTCCTTCCCAGGATCTTTTACATTTACATACTGTAATGATCATTCTACCGCACGGCAGAGCCTGGCAAGCTACCCGTGTCATATTTGATATGCCAAACACCAATAACAGTTATAGATCTCATTCCCATGACCTGAAGGATTGGTTTGAGGCTCTACATGTTCCTGGAGCAAGCAGATACCCTTGGGCTATTCTAGCATGTGACAGGACATATGGAGATGCTACTGGTGCCCACTTGAGCAAATCGATGAACAATGGGAATACAAGTGATACAAGTGAAGTCATGAAAATGAAGGAATTATTAGAACTTAGAACCCTGACAGTTTAATATGGAGGAAATGAAATTTTTTGTATGCCATTTCCATTTCATAGAAACATGCTATGAACTTTCACATACATTACAGTTTCTGTTATCAGACCCTGTAGATGACATTCAAGCTATGTGACCTACTTAAAGTCACAATTAATGTCAAGGCAGACCTAAAAATGGAATTCCAGTCTCCACTATGAAATCTGAGGAACCATCTTGGTAGAGGTCTTTTGTACTGAGATAATAGAGGTCTGGGAGGGGGCGGGGGATTGCTGGCCAGGTCCTCAGAACCTAGTTTCTGGTTTCTACTTTTTGTGGCTCAATTTCATATGGACATGAAGGCTCTGAGGACAGAAAACTAAAAAGCTCCTTTCTGACAGTTGTTTCTCTTAAAGCAGCTGGTTCGAGACCTATTGGAAGCTCCTGGACTAGTTAATCAGTAACCTTGATACAAATGATACTGTATGCAACCTTGAACTTAAGGAGAGACCTAGAGAAATAAGCTTGTGTTTTTGTATTGTAAGCCTTATGGAGATATAACTGAAGACAAAATTGTAAGACACTGATAACATTAAAATCTGATGCACCTGTAGAAAGGATTCCCCACTTTGGGTAACAAACCCATTCCCCAAGACACGAACTCTGGAGAGGAAAATTCCGCCTCTGGTAAGAGAAACAAGAGAAACCACTTGCACTTCTTGGATTTTTTTCTCAGGCCAAAGGCAACAATAAGACACACCGCACTATCACATTCTCTAGCACATAGGTTTGTTTGTATTTTTTAAGTTAACCTTTATTAAGGTGACATAGTTGGCCTGATCCCTAATTTACCTGGAAAAATGCCACATACTCAAAATACTCAAAAGTACCCAACACGATCTGCATTGAACTAAAAGATTACCTGATGCTCCAGAATATATCCCTAGCACATACCTTTCATACCCGGTTGCAACTCTGATTCAGTTGTACATAAACTGCCACTATTTTCAGACTAATCACTTAAAACATGGTGACATCTTCCTAGAATTCAGAAAGTAATCACTTAGGACTTTCACCACCCGCCCCTTGGTGACACAGCATCTGCGCTGGTCCTGAACTCTGCTAAATGTATGGGCTCTGCTCAGCTCTGCCCATGCTCTGCTGATCCTGATCCTGAACTCGGCCAAGTGTATCACCCTGCTCAACCCCGCTCAGGCTCTGCTTCATTCTAAGACACTGCTTTAAACCACGGGCACCCAAAAAAAAAAAAAAGTCTGGGTAGTTATTTTCAATATGTGTATTTTTATTTTTTAAAAAAAGTGGGAAAAAAAAGGACAATTGACTCACTCTGACACAGACTTTAATAGACATGATACAATAAGTCAGTCCTATTTTCTCTACACAATAATATCCAGGAAGAAGTTGTTTACTGAAGAGCTCTGTGCGCTTCAATAATTTAACTGCCTTTATCTGTCTGAACTGCTTTGGTCTGACAGTTTGAGAAGGGGGAGGTCGGAGAAGGAATGACAGGAAATGGGGAATTTTCAGTTTGGATAAGAGGAATGAAATTCTTAAGTGGATCATTGAGCCACCCAGAACAGGAAAAGAGCAGCAAAAAAAAAAAAAAAAGGAGGGGACCTTATCTGGTGACCTTATATCCCACTGTTCTGAGTCCTCTCTTGCTTTTCCCTGCTTCATTTAATAAACAATACAAAGTTTCCCAGGCTGAATGTGTACATTACAATTCTCTATTCCCTTAGGAAAGAGCACACAGTGCATAACACACACACACACACACACAGAGTTTACCATTTTGTATTTGTGCATGGGACTATGTCTTACTAAAAATTACAAGCACTTAAAATAATTTGAGACCATTAGTTCATAAGATCTAATTATAGTCTCCTGTGGCTTCACTGAGAGGCATTATCTGTATTACCGCTCAGGGAAGTGGTCCAAGTTCAATGTTTATTAAATTTGTGACAAAAACAGCACAACCAACCAAACATGTTCAACATATCTGTATTAATATGGTTTGCATACTATGCATGAATAAGAAAACACTTTATATAAGCAAAAAATTCTCCAAGTGAATCTAAATTTTCTTGAACTTTATTTTACGATCAAATAAAATTCAAGAAAACACCTTCTCAAATTTATGGAGTCAAATACTTCAACTTGTTTCTAACTTCATTTTTTAATTATAAATCTGATTAGTTCTTAGTAGGAACATATAGAAAATAGACTATGTCTATTCTGCTCCAAGAGAAGAAAGGCCAAGAATAGCCAAAATTCTCTTCAAGAAAAACTGGCAAGAAGACTAGCCGTATCAGAGGCCAGACTCTAAAATCCAGAAACCCACATGTAGACCCTTGGAGCTAGCTCCGTAGAACCTGAACACAACAGAAATGCTTCCCAGAGTATGCTGTAGCTGTTTGCCTCAAGGAAAGGAGTATAGTCCACCACCTCATGTGTGTGTGGTGATCCAAGTCAATTCCAAAATGGATTAGAGACTCAACTATGAAAAAGCAAAACCTGTAACATGGCCCAAGAGCATTTATATGACACTGAAAGATTTTTTTGTATTAAGATACAAAATGTGCAAATAAATTGCCATTAAAATAAGTACAAAGGTACTGACAGAGAATTCACATATGGAAGTCTTAACACGTTCACAGATCAGGCTATAAGAAAAATGGACAAAACACAGAA